>WEIV01002823.1:1763-13476 GCA_013390005.1 Calyptomena viridis
TTTAATATTTATGTTGGAAGGACATTCTTAGTTGAATAAAAACCTGCTTTTAATATAAAGTGTCTCTTACCCTCCTCATAACTTGACCACACTTGTGGTTTTTATCCAACTTCCTTACCTTGAAGCTGTGGTGTAATGAATGCTGCTGTTTTTGCGTCGCTTCTTACTGGCCACAATCCCATGCAAGCAAGAGGTGAAGGAGAAATAACATCTAATAGACCATTCATTGGAAAATGAAGCTCTGACTAACTTCCTACCTTTTCCACAATTCACCTGTCCAATAACAAGGTACTAAATTATAGAAAAGAAATTGGATTAGAAATACTGTAAAAATTCCTAGTAAATGATTGCAGTTTAACAGTAAACAGAGTTCAGAGCATCCTGTACTAGCAGTTACCAAACACAGGTTTTAGTAAACTCACCAAGTCAAGCAGCCTGACTGCAAATATCACAAGCGGGCAGTAATACCCTCTCATTACAAGTAAGACCTAAATATTCCCTTTGTGGCATGACAGGGCTTTTATGCTTTGAAGGCACAGCCTTACTGGCTCTTCTCTCTCTATTCTTCAGCTGTAACAGTTGGCAGGGAATGTTTAAAGGGACCCTGTGCCTTCAGTGCAAGGAAAAAAATACCTTATTCTAAATTAGGTAGATTTTTTCTCCTCATTATTATGTCTGGACTGAAGAGTTTTTAAAGTCTTAACCTATGACTTGAGCCTCAGGGAATATTTTGCTTTAGTTGCATTCTCTAGCAAGATTGAAAATTATTATTACTTGAATCACTGCCTTCAAGAGTACTGTAGTTCTCTTGGCAGTCCCAGCTCATCATTAGCTGAAGTCTCCAGGTCACTTAGAAAAATCTTAGCTTGAATTTTTATATTCTCAAACAGGTCAAAAGAGGGTTCTTACATATAAGATAAGGAAGATAGGACTTCTAAAGCAATTTGTAGAAATGCCAAGAAGAGAACAAAGGAATAAAACTTGCCAAGCATTATCAAATATTTTCAGCTGGTGTCAGAAATTATTAATGGAGTGAAGGGTTCTAAGTCAAATTTTGTTTAAACTCCAGGGATAATATCTACAAGGATAATATCTATTATCTACCATCATCTAACAAGTGATCTTGCTCTATAACTGTCTCCCCCAAAAGTGCAACAATAACATGCAATCAGAATTTGTAAAGATATTAAATGGAAATGCACCCTTTAAATCCTACTGTAATTGCTTAAGACTGAAATTACTGAATGTTGATGAATAAGCTGAGGAAGAAGATCTAGAGCAAATAAAAAAACCTCAGCAGCCTGGCATAAAGGAAAGAAAACGTGACAAACATCTGATTAAATAACTGTTGTAACACTGATTAATGAACACACTATAGACACATTCAGTATCTTTTGAATGATTTATTTTTTAAAGTGGACAATTTAAATGTTGATGTTATTAACCATTTTGTTTTAATTTTCTTAGAGCCCTTGGCTGTGATTTCTTGCATTAATCATAGTACATAAGGGGAACAAAAGTAGAAGGTGATTTTCCAGTGTGCATATGTGTCTGTGTCTCTGTGTACGTATGTGCTTTACAGTTATCAAACATATATTTACACACCAACTTTACACTGAAGTCTTTAAGAAGTCTTTTCTATGGCAGGGGAAAGAGTCAACTGACCAAAGACTTAGGTCTATATGATCCATTAGAGATTTTCCGATATAGTCCCACAGAGCTTCTTATGCATTCAAACTTTTGCTGGAATGTTACTCCATCCAGTAGTGTTTCTTTCTGAGATGAAACCTGGAGCTGAGGAATGCATCTCTCCAGTTTTTTTCCTTAACTTCACTAAACTGTAAATAATTTAAATTATTAAATTGAAATATCAAGACATTTAGTTATTGTTCATGTCGCTCATCTTTAACCTTCTAATAATACATCACATTTTAAAAATAATTTAAAAAAACAGCAAAAAAAACTACTTTGGAGGCTATATACTACACGATCTCCATGGCTCCTGTTTCTTGGGAAATATGTTATGATGTTACAATTCCCAGAGCATATTTGGAGCAGTGGAACAGAATTGTTCGTTGGCAACTTTCACTTTCAGCAATCCAGACAGTACAACAATAATTTAAAAAATTGCTTTGTGATTTATTTTTTTAATCTGTATTAAAAAAGGAACACTAACCTACTTCTTAAATATAGTTTGGTTTTTGTGAAACACCACAAGATTTGGCAAAAAAAGATGTAAAAGAAGACTGTTTTGATGTATAAAACTCCTTACTCAGTAGAAGAAACACTGACCTTAATTTGGCCTAGTCATAGATTAATTTCATGTAGTTTTGCTGCATATTTGAAGCCTTAAAGAGCAGAAGGAGCTGCTAGTTGGTTTGGAAATCACAAAACAGTGCACCAACAATTCCTTTAATAGGCAAGGTGTCCAGGAGAAACAGTAAAGCAGAAGTATGTACATAGTATATGCTGAGTCATGTGCATGTGCCTACATGATGGATGTGTACATACTCGTCACTGTGAGTACCAGTATTGTGGGTATATGCCCATTCTCCACTAATTACAGTAGTATTTTGCTTAAACTCTCCTGTTCCGTAGCTTCTGGTTTGAACTAACTTTTCTCCCCAACCCCACCATCCTGCTCCACACCCTGCAAATGAGTTCAGCTGTCACTCACCAGATTTATATCTTTATGTCAATAAAATTTTAGGACAGCTGGATGAAGAATTATCTCTTACACAGAGCATGATAACACTCCCACTGTAGGAAATTGAATGAAATGAATGGAGTAAAAGTGCAGTGACTGTGGCGAAACATCTCCACAGAGTTAGGCCTCAATCTCTTTTTTGGGGGAGGGGTTTTAAGTTATTGGTTTGTTTGGGTTTTTTTCACTAGGGGTGTGTGGTTTTCATGGAGAGGAGGCTTTCACTCTCCAGAACATATATTTGTGGAAAATTATGTAGCAAGTTAAGGAGCCATAAGAGGAACATCAGATTTCCCCTTTTCTTTCTTTGGGCTATTAAGCATTGCCCCATTTTTTTCCACTAGAAGTGGAAGTGTTTAGCCCCTTTTTTATCTCTCCAGCAAAACAGATTAAGCCCAAGGATTCTTAGCAGAGGCCAATGTATTTGAGATTGTTCTGAATGATGACATCTGTCACTGCATCAAACACAAATTGTATGTTACTGGTATCAGTGGCACAGGTGAAGTGTGAGTAGATCTCCTTGGTCTCCTTGTTGCGATTCAAGTCCTCAAACTGGCGTTGGATGTAGACTGCTGCCTCCTCGTAAGTGTTTTGGCCTTTGTATTCAGGAAAGCAGACTGTTAAGGGGATGCGTCGGATTTTTTCTGCCAGCAGATCTTTCTTGTTCAAAAAAAGGATGAGGGAAGTGTTGATAAACCAGTTGTTGTTGCAGATGGAATCAAACAGACGCAAACTTTCTGCCATTCGACTCTATAGGAAAGGAAACATCAGTGTCAACAGTAGTGTTTCAGCATAACTTTGGAAAGCACATAAATACATTATTGTCTATCAATGAGCAAAACCTGCCTTTAGAAACAACTTTGGTTTGATTCAGTGACTGTCAGTCTTCCTGACCATGAAATTTCAGGGATCTTGATTCACTTATTTTTGTACAATATATTTCACCACAGACAATTTTCTTTAGTTTTAAAATATTTGGCAAGTAGGAAGAAAAGTCCAAAATTGAAGATCTAGAAACAATAGGCGTAACTTGGGAAAATATGTTTCTGTTCAAACTTCGACTAGCACTGATAACAGATTTTTTAAAAGGGATAAGTATTTTCTAAGGATTTCACATTACAGAAACATTCTGTTTTTATGTTTTTTTTAAATTATGGAACTAATACAGCCCAATTATAACATTGCATCATTAGACGTGTAGTTTAGCATGCCATACATAGTCTGAATTTTTTCCTTTCCTTAATTCCCCCACTGCGTAATGGTAAGCTTGAAACAACACACAAGAGCCACATTCTGCTGTGGTGGGATGACTTGAATGTTTATAGGTGAAAGCTGAGTTTAGCCAGATGTGTTTAACATCTGTCTGCTGCCCTGAGTAGCTAAATTGCATTTATGAACAATTTAGGATGACCTCCACAATAACACATTTGGAAATGACAATCCGAGGCTGCTCTAGACTGAAAGCAGAGAGGTCCCGTAGAAATTGGGCACCGTCTTGAATGTCCCTGTGTTGCCATTGTGCCAGTTACTGGTGATGCATCTGGAGCTGTCCACGGTCCCAGGCTTCTGGGAGGCTGAGTTTACTGATGGTTTACACCAATAAATAGGTGTAAACAGATGTAATGTTTTCTACAGAAAATATTCTAGATTCTTAAATATTACTTAAGTATTGTCTAAACTTGATACAGAAAATATCTTAATCAGGCATTTTTGGCAAGGTCAGTGTTTTCCAGCATGTGTAGGTTTCTGGAATTGTGAGTTGCTGCCGTGAACCAGAGCAAGTGAACAGAAGGGATTTGAGATATCAAAACCAAAGAGTATCTTTTGTTTACAAGGCTATTTCGAAATATGTATGTGTTCTGTTTGTCTGGCTTGTGCTCACAGGGGATGAAAATAATCTAGAGGCTGGGCATTTTTGTTGTTGTTTGACTGTGAAGTATTCTGGCCAGTTTTGCTGTTTGGAAACTTGAGGCAAGAGGAAGATTTTTGGCTTTTATAGAAATAATGGTGCTTTGGGCCTGATTTTCCTGAAATATTTATCAGTTGTGCATCTTCTGTAACTTCACTGAAGTCAATTCATATTGCAGCTGATGAGATGAAAAGACGCTTTCACTGTTTATTACACAAAAAGTAATATGAAAATGTAATTTATTTAAATTTTT
The DNA here is from genome assembly GCA_013390005.1 of Calyptomena viridis. Classification (NCBI taxonomy): domain Eukaryota; kingdom Metazoa; phylum Chordata; class Aves; order Passeriformes; family Eurylaimidae; genus Calyptomena; species Calyptomena viridis. Next base: position 6,630 of record WEIV01002823.1, read on the forward strand.
TTTTGAGAATTCAAATATATTGTTTTGTTATTACTTCAAAGGGAATCTGCAGAAGTTTGGATCATTGTTGTTACATTAAAACAGTATCCTGAAAAAATTACCCCTTAAAACTGTACAGTTGCTGAAATAGGAGCAGACTGGGTTACATAAGCTCATCAAATCACCTCTCATACTTTCCTTACTTTGTGTTACTACTCCATTTGCTAAGGAGTGACTTGGTGAGAATTGCATCCTCTGTTTCAGAGTTCCATGGAGGAATTGATTTAGTTCTTTGTTTACAGACTAAAACCACAGACTGCTGGCAGTTGCTGGTCATTGCAAAGCACAGGGGTGCACCACGAGGGCTGGCACTGCCTCAGCATGGCCAAATCTGCCTCACAGGCCTCTAAAGGCACACTGAAATATAAGCAGAGTTACACAGTTCAGCTACTGGGGGTTAGTTATTTTACTTCTGCCAGTGTAAGATGGGGTCTTCTCACACTCCAGCCTACTTTGTATAGCTGGAGGCATCTCTGCAGGTGGGGTCTCACCTGAGGGGGCAGAGGGGCAGGATCCCCCCTCCCCTGCTGCTCATGCTGTGGGATCAGCCCAGGTCACGGGGGGGTTCTGGACTGGGGCATGTCCAGCCTCTCTCCCACCAGCACCCCCAGGTCCTTCTCCCNCAGACTGTTAAGGGGATGCGTCGGATTTTTTCTGCCAGCAGATCTTTCTTGTTCAAAAAAAGGATGAGGGAAGTGTTGATAAACCAGTTGTTGTTGCAGATGGAATCAAACAGACGCAAACTTTCTGCCATTCGACTCTATAGGAAAGGAAACATCAGTGTCAACAGTAGTGTTTCAGCATAACTTTGGAAAGCACATAAATACATTATTGTCTATCAATGAGCAAAACCTGCCTTTAGAAACAACTTTGGTTTGATTCAGTGACTGTCAGTCTTCCTGACCATGAAATTTCAGGGATCTTGATTCACTTATTTTTGTACAATATATTTCACCACAGACAATTTTCTTTAGTTTTAAAATATTTGGCAAGTAGGAAGAAAAGTCCAAAATTGAAGATCTAGAAACAATAGGTGTAACTTGGGAAAATATGGTTCTGTTCAAACTTTGATTAGGACTGATAACAGATTCTTTAAGAGGGATGAGTATTTTCTAAGGATTTCACATTACAGAAACATTCTGTTTTTATGTTTTTTTTAAATTATGGAACTAATACAGCCCAATTATAACATTGCATCATTAGATGTGTAGTTTAGCATGCCATACATAGTCTGAATTTTTTCCTTTCCTTAATTCCCCCACTGCGTAATGGTAAGCTTGAAACAACACACAAGAGCCACATTCTGCTGTGGTGGGATGACTTGAATGTTTATAGGTGAAAGCTGAGTTTAGCCAGATGTGTTTAACATCTGTCTGCTGCCCTGAGTAGCTAAATTGCATTTATGAACAATTTAGGATGACCACCACAATAACACATTTGGAAATGACAATCCGAGGCTGCTCTAGACTGAAAGCAGAGAGGTCCCGTAGAAATTGGGCACCGTCTTGAATGTCCCTGTGTTGCCATTGTGCCAGTTACTGGTGATGCATCTGGAGCTGTCCACGGTCCCAGGCTTCTGGGAGGCTGAGTTTACTGATGGTTTACACCAATAAATAGGTGTAAACAGATGTAATGTTTTCTACAGAAAATATTCTAGATTCTTAAATATTACTTAAGTATTGTCTAAACTTGATACAGAAAATATCTTAATCAGGNCTCTGAATGTTTTCCTTAATTCCTCCATTGCATAATGGTAAGCTTGAAACAATACACATGAACCATAGTCTGCTGTGGTGGGATGACTTGAATGTTTATAGGTGAAAGCTGAGTTTAGCCAGATGTGTTTAACATCTGTCTGCTGCCCTGAGTAGCTAAATTGCATTTATGAACAATTTAGGATGACCACCACAATAACACATTTGGAAATGACAATCCGAGGCTGCTCTAGACTGAAAGCAGAGAGGTCCCGTAGAAATTGGGCACCGTCTTGAATGTCCCTGTGTTGCCATTGTGCCAGTTACTGGTGATGCATCTGGAGCTGTCCACGGTCCCAGGCTTCTGGGAGGCTGAGTTTACTGATGGTTTACACCAATAAATAGGTGTAAACAGATGTAATGTTTTCTACAGAAAATATTCTAGATTCTTAAATATTACTTAAGTATTGTCTAAACTTGATACAGAAAATATCTTAATCAGGCATTTTTGGCAAGGTCAGTGTTTTCCAGCATGTGTAGGTTTCTGGAATTGTGAGTTGCTGCCGTGAACCAGAGCAAGTGAACAGAAGGGATTTGAGATATCAAAACCAAAGAGTATCTTTTGTTTACAAGGCTATTTCGAAATATGTATGTGTTCTGTTTGTCTGGCTTGTGCTCACAGGGGATGAAAATAATCTAGAGGCTGGGCATTTTTGTTGTTGTTTGACTGTGAAGTATTCNCAGGCATCGTCTTGAATGTCCCTGTGTCGCCACTGTGACAGTTACTGGTGATGCAGCTGGAGCTGTCCATGGTACCAGGCTCTATGGAGGCTGTTTACTGATGGTTTAGACCAATAAATAGGTGTAAACAGATNGCCAGTTTTGCTGTTTGGAAACTTGAGGCAAGAGGAAGATTTTTGGCTTTTATAGAAATAATGGTGCTTTGGGCCTGATTTTCCTGAAATATTTATCAGTTGTGCATCTTCTGTAACTTCACTGAAGTCAATTCATATTGCAGCTGATGAGATGAAAAGACGCTTTCACTGTTTATTACACAAAAAGTAATATGAAAATGTAATTTATTTAAATTTTTTTTTGAGAATTCAAATATATTGTTTTGTTATTACTTCAAAGGGAATCTGCAGAAGTTTGGATCATTGTTGTTACATTAAAACAGTATCCTGAAAAAATTACCCCTTAAAACTGTACAGTTGCTGAAATAGGAGCAGACTGGGTTACATAAGCTCATCAAATCACCTCTCATACTTTCCTTACTTTGTGTTACTACTCCATTTGCTAAGGAGTGACTTGGTGAGAATTGCATCCTCTGTTTCAGAGTTCCATGGAGGAATTGATTTAGTTCTTTGTTTACAGACTAAAACCACAGACTGCTGGCAGTTGCTGGTCATTGCAAAGCACAGGGGTGCACCACGAGGGCTGGCACTGCCTCAGCATGGCCAAATCTGCCTCACAGGCCTCTAAAGGCACACTGAAATATAAGCAGAGTTACACAGTTCAGCTACTGGGGGTTAGTTATTTTACTTCTGCCAGTGTAAGATGGGGTCTTCTCACACTCCAGCCTACTTTGTATAGCTGGAGGCATCTCTGCAGGTGGGGTCTCACCTGAGGGGGCAGAGGGGCAGGATCCCCCCTCCCCTGCTGCTCATGCTGTGGGATCAGCCCAGGTCACGGGGGGGTTCTGGACTGGGGCATGTCCAGCCTCTCTCCCACCAGCACCCCCAGGTCCTTCTCCCAGGGCCACTCCTTCTGTTCATCCCTCATCCTGGGTTGATACTGGGGTTGCCCTGACCCAAGGTGTAGGACCCTGCACTTGGTCTTACTAAACCTAATGAGATTCCCATGGCCCACTTCTTGAGCTTGTCCAGGTCCCTCTGGCATCCCATCCTTCAGCTGTGAATAACAGTAAGATGCAAATAACAGTTAGATGTCATCCATGTAATTATGAAAATTGTAGGAAAAGATAAACGGGCAGCACCTACTTCCATATGAAGAACAGAAAACTAGTTGAAATTATTCGGATGGGGTTTTACGTGTTAATATGGAGATGTGAAACACTGTTCAGTCTCACTTTCCACGTGGAATAAATGACAAACAATTAAATCCAAACCTAAGAGAAAGAATTATACATGGCAAGACAAGGTCTTTATAAATTCTAAGTGGTGACTTATGATTTGTTCAGTCCATCAATCACATTTCAAACTGCAATGCACAAGAGCCACATGACTTCTGTATCTTGAGGTGATACATCCACAGTGTTGAGGTAAAGGCTGACACTGAAAATATGTGATGTATCCACTCAGATGCTCATTTCTAGTTTTGTTAATATTGTAAACTACTGTTCATATCATAGGGAAAGTGAACTTGAGAGAGTTATGGCTTATTAAATAAAAATAGAATAAATTATTATACAACTCCCAAAGGTGTTACTAAAATTCCATTAACATGGAGAAAAAAATAAAAGAAAGGACATTCTTCTTCTCTGCAGTGTCTTTTCCGGTTCTGGAATCTAGAAGGTGGTCAGAAAAAATGTACTGCTGTAATATATAATTATGCACAAGCTGGGGTATAAGGAAGATAATGCCAATTCCTTATCCAGATGGCCTCGTCGGGGGCTAATTGCAAATTCTCCGCTGAGCATAAGAACAAGGAATTGGTTGCTTAAGGGAAAGAACTTCCCAAGGAACAGATGGCTGCTTCTGTTCTTCCAATACTGTGCAAACATACAAATATCCCTGGTCATCCTCTGGAACAGCAGAGGTGTGATTAGCAGGAGGGACTTCAGAACAGCTAAAAGTTTCCAGTTATCAAGATAGCAATAATTTTAAAAAAACACTTGGTAAATGGAGCCATATTGGAATGTAGTATCTCCTTACAGCTTTCGCATTATAGCTTTGTAGTCAGAGCTGGGGGAGCTTTGAAATTAAAAATGAAAAATTATGAAGATGTAAACGATCATGAAAAATTAACTGTCATTTGTACTTAATACCTAAGAAATTGATTTTTCAGTCATTATTTCTCTTTCATCATTGTTATTTTAAAACCAGTAGGCACTTGGGGATTTAAAACTGTAACTAAACTAAAGAAAATTAATCTTGTGTTAACCATAAACAATAATTAATCAAATTTATGCAGGAATAGTAATATTTGCTTTCCAGAAAAGTTAGAAAATAAGTATCAGTAAATGTTGGAACAACCAGTGGAAGCTGTTGGTATTTTCTGGTTGAGGCTTTCCTTGCAATAGTGGCTGACATTTAACATACGCTGGGAGCTGTGAACTGTTTCACAAAATGGCAAAAATCTCTTGTTCTTGTTTCAAGTGTCTTCTTTAGAAATTTATGACTTAAGACCTAAAGAAAGCAGGTGAAGCTGAAGTATTTGAAGAAGGGGTAGTGGGGTAAAAAGGTAATTGAATCAGCTGAATGTAAACATTGGTTTTTCCTTCAGGTTACTAGACAAAATTGAATCCATTCTGAAATAATGACGGTCTACAAAATAAATGAAGGAAATACCATTGCCCAGGACAGTCATAGTCAAAGCAATTCAGGAATTCAAGCTATGCTTGAATAAAGGCAGAGGGAAAGCAGATGAAAGTACAGATGATGCAGAAAGCAAGAGAGAGCTTGGAAAAATACAAAGAATTCTCTTCTTCTCTTGTAAAAGACCCTAAACTGATTGCTGGTTGAAATGTCCTTTCTGTGTAGCAGTTGGGAGTCCCGATTGAGTGCCAGATAAGAGAGACTTGANTTCCTGAAAAGTGTTGGGAATTCTACAGTGTTAAAATAAGAAAGGGTGACATAAATGGTTCAGTCCCACTGTGAATTCACTGAGAGGTCTTCTTAAGTCACTTAACAGCTTAACTTATTCTGCAAGCAGATAAACTCATTATCTCATCACCAAAACAATGTTACATTTGTCTGAAACCAGTGCAGGAATTCCTGACTAGTAGTAAACAAAACAGGAGGGAGGTCAGGATAATTAGAAGCAATTCTGTCAGTATAGTACCTTTCATACAGATACACACATGCAGAAGTCATCTATTTATATCCCTCCCACCAAAATGCCTTTCAGTGTCCTGCATATATGAGGAATGGGAAGTGCAGAAAAGCGGAAAACTAACATGGTATGTTAGTTATGGTATGGCAATGGGGGGAAATTGTAAGGGATGATAAAAGGCTTTATGTTTGAGAACCTTGAATCTCTACTATGAAATGAGCTTGTAGAACGCTGAGAAACAGAGATGTTCTGAAGTGGAGCCCTGGAGAAATCTCGTGTGATTTTGATAGGGAGTTATCTATTTATATGCTCAGGGAAAAAAAATTCGTTAATCATGAAACCAGTTTGCTTCAAGTTTTTTTTAAACAGATTCACCCTCAAATCAGGAGTAAAAAATATACTAGCAAGCAAAATTTGTAAACCACCAAATTAGGTGTTCGTTATTTTAAAGGTAACATCCTGTAATTGTTCCTACTTGCAGTTTGGATGTGCATGTGTAGAACTGGTAGGGGGGCAGTAGTCAGTATTTGATACCTCTTTTTCAGGGAAGAAAGGGAAAATAAACCTTACAATGTGGTATTACAGCATCCTGTCTCCCATGATGATTTTCTGTTGAATATTACTACTGTCTGTACATAGAATTCTGTAAGTGATAAAATGTATGAATGAGAATTACATAAGGACCTTTAGTCTTGGCTGTTGTATAGGGTGACAATGAAAGCATTATGAATATTTTATCATGTACGATCTCTGTGACTGGAAAAATATGGTAGTGTTACTAAGACTTACTGTGGGCTAGACTAGACAAAGCAGATTTAATTGAGATTATTACTTTAGCAAAGTCTTGAGCTTTTGTCTTTGAAAAATGATCCACTGAAACAGCAAGTTATGTCTTAGGAGTACATGCTAAGNTAGGAGTACATGCTAAGTTAAACATTGGTATGTGGTAGTTACATATGTGTCATACATGTGCCAGTGACAGGCTGGGGTAAACCACACTTCAATACTATCTATCAAAACTACTTTATATTCCTAGATAAGGAGTAATAAGAGATTTGTTAATCCTAGTAAGTACAGTCTAACACCAAGCTATGATTATA
>WEIV01002824.1:3651-130009 GCA_013390005.1 Calyptomena viridis
ATATTCAAGAGTTTAAGAAAAAACACATAACACAGAAGACCTCTTTTCTGTCTTTATTACAAGGACTAGTGATTCCTAATTACCTGTTATAAAGTGTAGCAGAATCATTTTCTATTACTTCAGTAATCCCATTGGTTTTGTTTTCTTTTGTTTTTTTCCTTTTCTGAAAGGAAAAACAAGAATGGTGGTGGCTCTATATTGCAGATCGGAAGGAGCAGATGCTAATATGTATGCCATACCACGTTTGTACACTAAAAGATAAAGAAGAGGTAAGGTACTGGGAAAGTTTTCTTTTTGGGGTATTACAAAACTGTGTAGAAGTGTCTATGGTGTGCAAATACATTTAGATTTTAAAATTTTTTTATACTTATCTCTTAAGCCTTTTAAGTATGAAAATTGATAATGGAGAAAGAAAAAAAGTAATTTATGATGACTTTCAAGTTTCTTTGCAGATCATGTTTGGCTTTTTTTTCCCTAATATCAAAAGCTGATGAAAACCAATATTCATAAGCAATGACTTTCTTAAAGTTATTAAAAATTGGTAGAAATATTAAGTGTTCTCTTTCTGTAAAGCAGAGACTGTGACAAATTAATTAGCTTCAGCTCATATGAACCTTTCTGATACTGTAACCTTTGGCTTTATTCTTCTTGATAGTCTTCTGAGAAATGTAGACTTAATGTATTTGTTTTTCCAAACTAGGGGATGTGTTCAATCTCAAATAACAGTAGAGTTAAGATAGTACTTTCAGCAGACTAAGTGTTTTAACCTGTTTGGGATTTGAGATTTAACATATAACAGGGTGAAATTGTTTACTTAATGTAGTTACTTGTCTAACTCAGAAAAAAAATGTGACTCAGTGATGACTCAGCTTTCGTGGAAGGTACTGGCTTGAGTATTGTGACTCTTTTCTGCATCTGTTTTATTATGGAGAGATTTTCAAGGAAGTGTCACAAGTAAGAAACTAAAACTTTTGAAGAAAAAGGTACTATTCTGCAGTAGTATTTATTGTTCATTGGAGTACTCAGGTACTTGTTTTAATGTGTCTTTTGAAAGCAGTAAGAATTATGGCATAAATTTTATTTTTCAGGTAGAGCTGAAGTTCCCAGCACCAGGCAAGCCTGGAAACTATCAGTACACAGTTTATTTAAGATCAGATTCGTATATGGGATTGGACCAGATTAAACCGTTGAAGGTGATGTTTGGTTGTGTTATATCTTTGGATTACATTGAAAGCTACTTCATATGGTTATTAAGACCCCAGAAGTACTGTTATCTATGAGAATTCAACCTGTCCCAATTTTAAACAAGTGGGTAGGAGGGACTTAACCAATGGTTTCTGTCTGATGTCAATAGTGGTAGTTTTATGATGGATTAAACAGGACCTAAGTGTGATGCTTTTCCAGTGCCTTTGTATTTTAAATCACATTTTTCTAACATTTATTCCATTTCTGCAATGTCGTTGGCTCTGGCTTTTTGTACCCTGAGATCTGCCATGCCATCTCCCTGCCCTTAGTCCTAGATTCATCCAGTTAATGAGAAAAATCTGGCATGCCTTATCTCTGGAAGCAGTTCTTGGTTTTATTTTGGGTTTATGGAGTGGGATGGGATTTGGTTGGTTGGTTGGTTGGTTGGTTGGCCTTTTTAACTGTCTGTTTTATGTAGTGTCATTCATTTTGGGTGTTTATTTCCCCGAATTGCTGTTTATTGTCTGAAACCTTTTCTTCCCCCTCTTCTCTTTCCTTATCCAATTACAGCTGGAAGTTCATGAAGCAAAACCAGTGCCAGAAAATCACCCACAATGGGATACAGCAATAGAAGGTGATGAGGACCAGGAAGACAGTGAGGGCTTTGAAGACAGTTTTGAGGAGGAGGAGGAAGAGGAGGAAGATGATGATTAAACAATACTATTGATTGACTACAATGTCTGCACATACTGCAAACTCTTAGTCTGACTGTGGAACTTGTACAATAACCAAGAAACACAGTACAGAAGCTTTGAGAAGGCTGAGTTTAAATTTTCTTTACCAATTAAGAGTGCATTATGTAACTTCTCAGTGGAGGTGAAACAAACCTGTTGCCGTTGATACACCTTGGAATATGCTTATGGCTCATTATAGCCTTCAAAGTGCAGGATGGTGCATTTGTTTCATTTGAAAATAAAAGCTTTTTTATTATAAATGTCCAAAAGTGTGGGCTATGTATTGTCTGATCAGTTATGGGTCCAATTTAAATAAAAGGTACTATTAGCTAGGAGCAAACTTTCACAGTTTTTCTGCATTAAGAATTTATTTTAGAAAATTTTTTTGTATATTTGGCATTACAAATCTCAGTTGATTGAAACAACATCTCAACTTTCAAACTTGATTGGTTCTGTGGTATTCATTAACTATTTTGCTGTGATACTGCTCACATCATTCATAGCTTTAAAAATCTGTTTTACTTAACTTGATCATTATAAATTGGCATCATACCCATTGCAACATTCCATATATTCTGGAGGGCTGCTTTTTTAGGACTGTTGCCTTTTTATGCCCAACATTATAATGGAAATCATAAACTTTCTTGACTCTGCCGTAGGATACTTATTAATGGCTTAAAACATTTTTAAGCCCTTATTTTGTCAGATCAGCAGAAGATCTGAGTCTTTTGATAAACAGAATGTCTGAAAGCAATTTTGGGACCACATGTTATGTAAGTTAGTGGCTTTTCTGTAATACCTTTATGAAAGGTACATGCTGAAAGCCGAAGTATATTCTGAATTTACCTGACACCGTCAGAAACATTCTAAGGGTAAAATACAACATGCAGAGAGGGCATGTTTTGTATCAATTTTGAATTCCCATGAATAAACTGGACAATTTGATGGCTGTTTGCATTTGTAATAGTGTGCATCTTTGTCTGAGTTGTTTTGTTTTTTTTTTTACCTCAGTCTCTTGCAGGGTTATAAACAAGACTGATTCTGTCTCCTGTTTTAAAAAAAAATCAAGTCTAATTAGAGAATAAATCCAGGGGGGAGAAAATCAGGTCTGTTAGTGTATTATATGACTTACAAATTAAAATTACTGAAATTGTTGCATTTCTATACTTCAGAAATACCTATGAGTGTTCTGCAGGTAGGAACAGATGTACTTCTGTTCCTATGTATTGAACTATTAAAATGCAATGTTGTAAAGTGTGACAAATTGTCATGAAAGGAAAATTTCCATCCTATGAAAATTGCCCAAAGCCAGAATAGGTGCACACTAATTTGTGACCGTGTTTATTAGAAAGGGTTGTCACTTTAAATGCAAATTTACATTGTTATATTCTTTGTAATTACAATAGATGCAAATAAAATTTGAAGATGTTCTAAATGACATGGTATCTTTCAAAGTACTTCTGAAGTGCACATTGTGCAGAAAAAACTCTTGGAAAGACATAAGCAGTGTCAGGTGCTCAAACTCAAGAATGAAGATTACCTTTAAATTAAATGGCTTCTGCACTTGATGGCTTTTAACTCCAGTTTTTATTTGCGAAATACAGTAGAAAACAACAAAAAAGCTCTAGGCTTTTGATCCAAACACTGCATTGATGAGAGAAATGATAGTAAAGAGTCTGGTTGACTCTTTCTCAAGCAAGTAGGCAGAGTGAATGCTAGGACTACGTTGTTCTGCCAGAACAACTCACAGTGAAATTCTGCTGTTGTTTAAAGCAGGGAAGTGATTATAATAAGGAGGTATAGTTGATAATAAGGGTTGGGCTGTGCTGTCAGTACTTATCCCTGACTTTTATTGTTAAAAGTCAAGGTGTATACTCGCAAAATGTGAATGCATTGAAATGATTTTAAAAAGAATAAGAAATCATGTCCCTGGTCTGAACATTGAACTGTTTTCCTCTTGAAGATTGAAGCTGACAGCTGGGATTACACTGAAAGTCTGCAAACCAAGGATAATTCTGTTGAGCCAACAAAGGCTAAATCTAATACTTCTTCAAATGTGCATTCCCTGTATAGTCAAGGTAACTTAATAGAAGATGTGAGGAGAGTTATGGTGGTATTGGAAATCTTGATAATGTGAAGAAGGCATGCTGATACTTTTTCTCATAAAAATGCTGGCTGTGTGGTGGTGCATGATTTTACAACACACTTTTTTACTTTTTTTTTACAAGACAGGTGCAAAAATGGGGCAAAGAGGTATTTAAGAACTTCACAGAATTAAAACCACCCGACTGGAGATGCCCAGTATTATTGAATTGTTGGTTCATCTGTTGTTGATGTTGTTGGTTCAACCATTTTTTAATAATGATTTGAATTGTCATTCAAGCATTGGCCAACTCCCTCTTGAGTAAGTTACCAGGATGCGTAAGACTTTACAGGAAGAAGCAGCATTTTGCGCTCACAGTTGTATATGTCTTGCCTTTTGATAGGGTTGAGGAATGCATTTAGCCTGTATTGAACCGAACTCTTCTGAAACTCTGGGCTAGTAACTGAAGAGTGAAAAAAACCCAAACGTTCTGGAAATAAAGTCTGCTTTGCTGCTGCCCTCCCTGTGCAATGGTGACACAAGCATGACTGGGAAGCAGCTGGTGTTCTTTCAATGTGAATAGATTTATTTCTGGCCTTCCACTGTCCTTTTCGTAGCCCCATGGTCTAGGTCAGAGGAGGCAACTGCAGACCCTAACTGTCCATCCAGCCAGAGATGCTGCAAATACCTCCAGGGCTTGCAGCACTTCTAAGGTGTAAAATTGGGACTTGGCTGGAATAGGCAGGAGGATGATGGAATGTGACTGGCCCTGCTCCTCCTGGCCCAGCTCACTCATAGGTGCAGGGTGCTGTAACTGCAGTTAGTAGAGAGAAGCACCCTGAATTATATTTAGGGCAAGTAAATGATGCTTGTTGAGGCAGATAAGTGAGGTAAAAGGAAGAAGTTGTAAAAATGAGATTTTGTTTGCTTGTTCGTGTAATATGATTTAACCTTCTGCGCCCCCCAAAAAAAGAATAAAAATGTTGACAGAGGTTGATTAATATTAAAGGTAGTTAAATACTGGCAAGTGTCTGTGAGTGGGAAATCCCTTGAGTTGTAGGGGAAAAGAAGGTGCTTTTCCCAAGGAGTGGGCGCAGTTGCCGGTCATGCTCAGCAGGGGGAGGCAGGGGCATGGATTTCTTAGGAAACCCTAGGATTCTTCCACGGGATGCCTTCGTATTTTGAGTTACGGGTTTAGTTTTGTTTTCCCCCTTTCTTGAGAAGGAAAGGGCATAGATGGAGGTTTCTTTTTTCTTTTCTCTACTTTTTTTCTTTTGAAGAAACAACTGTTATGTTTGCAGCCCCCCCTATTTCTATACCCTTTTTTCTGTGGAGTTTGTTACCCCCAAACTCTTGGCTGACTCTTCATTTAAAAACTGCTGAATATTGTTTTAAAAACTGCTTTTAATATTGGAATAATTATAATAATGATAATATATGGGTTGTTAATGAGTCTGTTTCAAACTTTAAACATTGTTTGATATTAGTTTTTGGAAAAATGTTTGCATAAGAGAGTTATTGTGAGGTTATCTCTGATTCAGATGTAGTTTAAGCTCTGCAAAGGGAGATGTGTTAGGTGGTTCCACCATGAGGATGTCTGTACCTTCAAGAGCTGATTTACAGGGTACCTGGGGTGCCTTGTGGCATCACCTGAGTATTACTGCAAAGTTCTGTGCAGAGAAATATGGCAATGCCCTGACAGTATCATCTTTAAAATCTGTGCGTGACGGTGGTACTCTCTTGTCTTAAGGTGGAAGGCTTGGCAGAGCACCCAAGTGCTGGATTAGAGGTTGAGCATGTGCTTAACCTCATTTCTATTCAGTAAGGTAAGGGGGTGCATGTTTGCTGTGCTATGTTGGGAGCAAACAGGAGAGAGAACTTTGTGTGACTGCTGTTCAGTATTGATCTCTAGCTGGGATACCAAATTTGTACACACTACATCTGGGGGGTGTTCATGGTTTGCACTTCATTTCTTTCATGTTGGTGTTTGAAGACAAAATTTGAGCTCACACTGACACTGTTTAGTTGGTGGAAAATATTTTCTGCCAAAATTGTTTGTATTTATCATTCAGTTAAATAACTGAGCTGTTACTGGCAATGAAACCTATTAATAAATAAAATTATCACAATAAATTTTAAAGCTAATGATACTATTTTTAAGCCAAATTGCATACACTTTACCTAGAATTTGGTTTCTCATGTGTGCTGAATCAGCAAACACTGAATCATTTTCAGTCTTGCACTGTGTGCAAGCCCTCCACATATATGCTGTAATCATTAAAGAGGGAAGACATTACAGTTACATTGCTTGTGTGGAATTTAAGGTAGCTGAAAAGGAAATGTTGTCCTTGCTGTTAAAGGTTGCCCTGGCATTTGCATGGTTTTCCATCACTGGAGTTCATATGTATGCCACAGATAGAGCAGCTTTTGTAGCCTTTATATCCTGTATCATCACACCACATCAACTCACTCTGCTCTCCCTGATGGATGCAAAGCCCAAACGTAAGCAGGGATCAGAATGAGGCCATACTCACCAGTGTGCCAGGCTGATGTTTCCTGCAGCTGGGAAATGAGGTGACAGCAGGGACTTTGCCTTCCACCTCCAAGAATCCAAACTGAGATGTCCAGATTTATTTGCACGCCATCCTCTCATCGAAGAGACACCTACAGAGCAGGAGGTGTGGAAGGCCAGTGGCATACTGTTTACTGGGTGTTTTCTTTTTCCCTTCCCAGCACACAACCTTTTCTCTGTGCATAGTCACAGCTATGGAATTTGTGCTTTCTAATGTATGCGTGTGCAGTAAATTAAGCTCAAATTGAATGACCAATTTCCTCACCACTGGAGTTCCATTAATTACTATGTGTAAATCACATTATCTGAGATTAGGTTATAATGGCTGTAAAATAGACAGTGTCCATGACAGGATGGTGAGATTTGGAGGCCCAGGTGGCATTTGCTTTGGTCACTTGAAATGAACAGATGAAATGAGATAGCTCTTGATTTATTTTGCACCCAGCTGTTCATCCACCCATGTTGCCCAACTGTGCATTTTCCTCCAGGTCAATTCAGATTCAGGAGAGCCTGTTGCTCCCTTGGCCTCATATATAAGGCATGGGTGTCAGCTTCCCATCACGAGGCAATTTGAGCAACCTCATTTACATCATTAGCTTCTCTTAAACATCACGAGGCAGAAGGGACTGCTGCATATGGGTACTTCTTCCTGTAGTTACGAGGATTTACTCTTCGCAGTTAACTTCCTCACATAAGGTTTTATCTTGGTTGTATCTTTTTATGGTCCCCTCCTGATGTAATTTGTTAGGTGTATTTGATCTCTTTTTTTTTTAACCACCTTCATTGCATTCGGGACTGAGGAGTTCATTCAGAAGATGAAAAGCTGTCCCATAATATTTTACATTCAAATTCATATTTAATCTATAGTATGTATGCTTAAAGCTACCAGTTATTTAAAATATAGGGACTCATACACACAGGCTCTTCATTATTCTTCTGGCCCATTTCTCAGAAAGCTTATTAAGACTCAGAGGTGATCAGGCAGGGCAGCTGAGGCTGGATCTTGCAGCGGGGTGCAAGTGATCTGTGTCACCTGCTTGTCTCCCAGCCCGTCCCCGTCCCCTGAGAACCACTGCCTTTGGGTCCAGCATGGGGTAGGGGCAGTCAGGCTCTTCTGGATGAGTGAAGAACCTCTTCTCACCTTCAATGTTTTTTACCTAGTAACCGTGGAAGTCAGGATGATGGCCCCCACTACCTCAAGGATTGTCTTTTGGAAAAAGGGTGGGGGATGGCTGAGTGTTGCTCCTCCTCACATGATGACATTGTGCCCTTGCAGTGACCCCAGAGCGGGCTCTGCCAGGCACACAGCAACAGACAGGATGCTGCACCAATCTCTATGGAAGCAATGAGACAAGCCAAGCATTCAAGGCAAGAGAAGGATGGGTAGCGAGGCCAGGGGAACCGTCTTCGTTATGAGCTCAATAGAAGCACAAGGTTTAAAAGAGAAATAATCAGGATGAAAGCAACTTAGCTTGTTCAGTCCGTTGCCTCCTTGCAACATCAATGCCGACTTTATCTCTGCTTCATGCACCCCTAACCTCTTCTTTCAAATTTCATGCTGGGAGTGGTGCCTGTGAGATGTCACTGGGGCATGAGTGGCAGGCAGCATCCACAGGTCAGCTCCAGCTGCCCGTACGCTCTTGGACAGCCCTGCTCAGTGCAGCATCTTCTGCACTCTCCGCTAAAAGCCCATTAAAACAAAAAATAGAAGGATGTTGTTCAGACCCCAGTGTCTCTTAAAAGGCAAGCACAGACCTTTTTGTCAAATGTGAGCCTGGGAGACTTGCAGGAGTGACAGCAATTAATCACCGCGCTGCTTTGAATCTTTATGTAAGTGCTCAGTGTTACAACATTACAACAGCACCAACGTGGAAGCTGACACCAGCCTTTGTAATGATAAGCCAGGTCTCTGTAGATGCGAGGTTGTAGGCTAGGCAATAATAAAATAGTTCAGCTCGTTAGATACGGGCAAGGCCTTTTGGTATGCACATCATGCCAACCTCAAAAATGATGGAATGTCAAAATAGCAGTGGAGGGAAAACACAAGGAAAACTCTAAAATCAAGCCTTTTATTTAAAATATATCACTATTAAAATTAGATTAGTTCTATTATAACCACAGTATGATTTCTGAAGTTTAGCATGTGGATAATTAATCAGCTAGATCAGATTGTGACTGGGAAATATGCTTTGGTTCTAGTGGGGGGTTTACCCTTCTTTTTTTCTCCTGTCAGCTATTCCACATTTGGGGAAAAAAGAAGTCCCTTCTCTGGCATACAGCAGACACCACTTGCAAAGTCTAAATCTCATTTGCTAGTTCAGCTACTTGTCCTGCTGAGACAGTGTTCAACAAGTCTCTGCAGTGTTACATGTGGATGAAGAGCAACAGAGCCTGTCCTGGGATTCTGTATTTCGTGTGACTTTGGGGTGCTTTGGGGCTAAAGTTTTCTCAAATACTTCCCCCACTCAGTAGTATAATAAAATCCAGATCATCCTCAGAAGCTATAATTGAATGCTGAAATTTTGATATATTTCTGATCTCTGCTACTATTTTTGTTTGTTTAAAGAAAAATACTGTGTAGCTAAGAAATGTAACTGGTGTCCATTTTGTCAGAGAGGAGAACTTGTGTTTAGGCATCACAGCTGCCTGTGTGGCTGCACAGCTGCATTTCAGACAGCCCTGCTCTCTGGCTCTACTCATGGATATTGCACCCTTTGGCAGTGCGCTGGGCACCCTGTGCCTCTCCCAGCCATCATCGATGTCCAATGTGTTTATGGAGAGGGTCTCAGTATCTCCTCCAGCTTGGGGACATGCATGATGTACCCTGGGCAGGAAATGGCCTTTAACTGGTATTGGAGGTGGTGCTTTCACATACTGACTAAGGAGATACCTGTCCCCTGTGCCCATCTGTCAGGTTTTTTGGAAGTGGAGTGCTACATTTGTGTTCCTAAATCCACACTCATCACTGAAATACCCTCTTCCACCCAGGCCCACCTTCTCTCCTCCAAGGAAGGAGAGGTGGCATTTGAGTCCTTGGTTCAATGGGCTCTAAACTGTACCGGGGTTTGGCTCACAGGGAGGGTCTGCCCCTCCTCAGCTGTGCAAGCAGATGCTGTGTAGGGAAGTTTCTTGATTGAGTTTGTATGCAAACAACATACAGCTCCTGACTGCTGATGGCTATCCAACTCTCTGGCTAATTAAAATCTATAAACTATGCTGGCATATGTAATTTAAAAAATAGCTATGCTATAGTATGGCTATGCATGTGTATTGACTAAAAATAGCACTTGCCAAGAGAAAAACAGAGATAATTACAGTGGATTTGGATAGCAACAGATTTTATTTTTTTATTGAATTAGAAAAGGGTGTATGCAAACATAGCTTATATAGAGACATATATCTTTACTGCTCTTTTTGCTATGGAGGAAAGTAAAATCTACTGGACTTGTACATTTGATAGAATTTTATTATATGAAATTACTACTAATGGCTTTCTCTCTAATGAGTTTTGCTTGAAGGTGGCAGCTGAGCCCACCCATCTAGTGAGGTGCAGTGCTTCTATGGCAGGAGGCAGGAGATGGCACCATCACACCTTGTCTTTCCTCTCACTGGTGTGCAAGCAAGCGTTTAGTCTGGGGAAGAACAGCTTTCTGTGTGACACGGACATGCAATGACTGTTGGGAAGGACCTGTGGTGGAAACAGTTTCCTCCTTGCAGTAGTCATAATGACTACTAAATGACAAATTTTTGGGACTGAATCGCTGTCTGGGAATGGCTTTCTTGGCCTTCATCCCCCTCGGGTGTGACATGCATTGGCTATTGTCATTACTCTCTGCCTAGCATCTTCAGCTCTATTTCTTTCAGAATTTCTTTCAGAATTTCAGAATACATGCTCTCAGATGTATCATGTTGGTTTTTTTTTTTTTTCTGTGTGTGGGAATAACATCTGATTTTCTGTTGCCAGAGCAGATTTCCAAGCCAAGAAAGGGAAGAAGCTGGAGAATTTGTGATTCTGCCCTAACCAGAGAGGGAAGAACTCTTCCCATACTAGGGCATGGCATGCACTGTGGCAGCTGCTGGGGAGAGAGAACAGCCCCCTCTGCCGAACACCACCTTGCCATTGCTTCTCTATCAATCACATCCATGCAGCAAGCCCAGCAGCTCAGGCTTTGCATCTCTAAGGCAAGACCAGGCATACACGAAAGCAGGGCACGGGCATCTGTGCTGCCCCACTGCTGAATGGGGGCTGATCAATGAAATCCAGTGGTACCTCCCACAGGAACGAGGTTTGCTGGCCGCGGTCTCCTGCTGGAGAGCAGGGAACTGTCGGCAGCTGTCATGCTGTAGGTGTTTAATTGGTTACGTGTCTGGGGAGGCTCTGGTATGGAAATGACTGTAGAAACAGCAGAGTAATCCAAGGAAGAAAATCCCTCACCTGGAGGATTTCTTTTTTAATTACAGCTCAGACTCAGTTCTCTCTAATGCAGAAAGTTAGGCTGTCTTAGACAAGTCATTTGAGAAAGATGCTCAAAGATTCATCCCAGTGGGGCCATTCCTCTGCCACTTCTCCCTCCTTGCAGGAGGGTTTGCTGGGTTGCCAGCAGGATGGGAAACCTCCATCTGCACCCAGGTGCTGAACGGTGAGGCTCTGACTCCACAGGGTGACATGAACAATGCTGGAAGCAGGGGCAGGTCTAGAGGGAAGAGCCCTAAACATCTGCAGATAAGCAAGTCACTGTTTTACACCCAAGCCAGCATTGATGAGAGCTCCTTGCTCTGGACCTGGAGGCACATCACTGTTTTAGCATCACTGCTGACACTGGCCAGACAGAGATGGTCCATGGCCAGTCTTGTCAGCCATACAAACAAACTTATGACAAATGACCCTGTATGTCAAGCACCTTAATCTCAGGGTATGAATAAGGTTTCTTGGTTTCTTTGCTGCAGCAGGTTGCTTTGGAGCTCCTGAGTTTTGGACACTGCTCATTTCACCTTTTTCTATGTGCCCACTGTTTGCGTGTGTGATTTTGCCCAGGCACTTGGCCTTTTGGGTGCAGTTGCCCTTTATTTTTTTGCTTGAAAGAAGCTCAGAAGGGAAGGGAGAAGGCACGATTTCTGCAGCTCAGGGGATTATTTCTTTTATCACTAAGGATGCTGTGTGACTTTATTGCCTTTCTGAGCTCTTTAGCACAGCAATAAACGAGCCGTTAAAATATTCTAAAATCAATAAATGTAATAAAGAACCAAGCAAATTACAAAGCCGCTCCTGATGTTTAGTGGTTTGGGAAATAATCATGTCCTCAAGCGAGCAGTGAGTTGGGGTTGGAAGGTATCTGGGTGACCTTGCAGGGGCTACTGTGCCAGGGATGAAGGGGGTGGAGCAGGTCCAGAGCCCGTCCCAGGGGCAAAGGGTACTGTGGGGTAGCGGGTGGGTGCAGGCTGGGCTGGGTGAGGGTCTGAGCAGGGTGGGAATCCTGTCCTACCACCTTTTGCCCATCCAGGCTGCTGCCGGTCTTGTATTTAGGGTTTCTCTTTGCCTCGGGCGTGTGCTTTATTCTCAGCTCACCCTCCTGAGCAGATTGCCGGGGTGCATTTACTCCCATTTAGCAACATGCCTAAACTAAAGGTGACCTCCAGGGCTGGGCTGGGCATAGGGAAACAGGTAGGTGGTGTGAGGTCCTGACAGCCTGGGGATTTCTTGCTTGCCCAAGCACTGCCATCACACATCACCTCCTTTGCTGGGCAAGTTGGAAGGAGCC
This sequence comes from Calyptomena viridis, assembly GCA_013390005.1. Taxonomy (NCBI): domain Eukaryota; kingdom Metazoa; phylum Chordata; class Aves; order Passeriformes; family Eurylaimidae; genus Calyptomena; species Calyptomena viridis. Next base: position 15,985 of record WEIV01002824.1, read on the forward strand.
AGGGTGTGAGCAGAGAGTGGTGGCAGCCAGGGCTGGAGCTGCAGCTCCTCTACACCACTGTATTCAAAGGTTCACACATCTAAATGACTTCTTAGCAGCTGTCCTCCCTGGAGACCCGCTTTCTTGAAAGATGATACTGCTCTTGTAATTAAGATAATTGTTTAAATTCATTCCCTTATGCTGGACCCCATCATAACTTAGCTAACTGTATCTTTGCAAGCATGGGGGGGGTGTTAAGAGGGTCGGGTCAAATGTCATGAGATTGATTCATCATGTAGAAAGACTTATAGGTAAAAATCTTGTTAAACTGAAATATCTAATAAAGATGCAGGGGAAAATCACATACAGGGCACAACCTGAGCAGACAGCTGCCCTAAAAGACCCTGGCATTTGTGCTGTGGTGACTGACAAGGTGAATGTCACACCTGCAGCCAAGTGGGAAGATGTGCTCTAAGCCCCTCCTGCCCTGCTCATCTTCTGCCCAAATAGCAGGTAGAGCTGCACACACTTGGGCTGTTTCAGGATATTTAATTTCCTTTCTCACTTACACTGAATGCTTTCTGATTTCATGGAAATCTGAAGATAATTGAATGTAATTATTTAAAGAATTAAATTACTTAAATTATAGGGTAATGCTTGAAATAATGTGACAATCTATGGGAGTTTATTAATGTTGTTGGTGGATGGAGAGTGGTAGAGTGATGTGTGCCATCCTGCCTAGCACACGGCTGCAGGGCTGGCTGTGCCAGGAAGCCCATGGCTGGGAAGGAACAATGGTGCAAGGTCAGGATCCAGCATGGTCTTCTGTGATACTTGGCAGAGCCCAAATCACGGCCGTGTTTGTCTTCTGTCTTAAATGGCTTGTGCAATTCAGCAAGAGCTGGTGGATCAATCCCAATTTGAGGCCATTTCAGGGCATCTACGGTGAGAGATTACCCTGGGGATAAGGGCTCTTCCCCTACCTCTTCCCCACTGGCACATTGGCATCTGAGACTCCAGCCAGCATAACTAGCAAAAAAAGAACCCGCAGCAGAGAGCAGGGCAGGACTTTGGTGTAGCTGCTGGTATTTCAGATGTGATGGTAAAATTTATGTATGTGGCACAGGATACCCATCTAGTCGTGAGGCAGGCAAGCAAAGCCTTTATGCCCAGGAGATCAGACAAGCTAGGGGGCTCCCCAGTGTGGTGGTGTGCACCTGCGGTTTATTATGTTTGTCATGTTATTTCTGTACAGTTCTGTAACCCCTTGTTTATCCCTAAATAGACTGCTTGGTCATCTCCCTTTTCCTTCCCATACAATTGTACTCTCCTGTTCTGTATCCTCCTCCTGATTATCCTAAACCCTTCCCCTGGTCCAAAGTTATTCCATCCCAAAACCATATTTGTATCCTGACTCCATCTACCCTTCCAGAACTTTCCATGTCAGTCCTGCTTACTCGACAGCTAATAGGTTTGAGTTGCAGGCCACTGGCTTCTCTATGATGTGACCCTTTCCTAAACCCTCTTTACCTTAATGCCCATAGGTTCTTTCCCACTCTCCTCCCCTAATTTTGTCCCCATATTTAAACTCCTGCATAAAGCTACCAAATGCTCTCTGTGGTTGGCTTTTCCAGGGGTCAGTTTCCCCAGTAAACTGTTTTCCTGTTTTCTAACCACAAAGAGTCACTCTTAACCCCTTGCCCTCCAATAGCTGCACCCAGAACACCAAAGGCAAAGAGGTTGAGGAGAAGGCACTCTTCCTCTGAGCCTTAGCCGCCTCTGAACTGGTCATCTCCTGGTGAGAGACCTTGAGTTCTAAGGTGGCCCACTCCTGCTCGGTGCCCCTCAGCTGGATGACTGGAGCTAGTCAGGGCTGAAGAGGAGTTTTGGGTCCGTCCCCTGGAGCAGGCACAGCAGCACCCCAGCACTTAAAAGTCCATGTCCAAACCCTGAGTGTTGGGCTGCCTCCCTGCTGGTCATTAAAGCCCTGGTCTTTCATCCCTCACTATGCTATCATCTGCCCCAAAAGCTTCACTTCCACATAAGGGGACTGTTCCTGTTCAGAGGAGACTGTGAGGACAAACAATGGAGGAAAGGGTTGAAAAATAATCAGTATAAAATAGGTGAAACACAAATATTAGGATACTGATGAAAAGAGTGTGGAGGTGGATGGAGAACAGAATGAAGAGGATTTGTATAAAAAAAATAATTTTGGAGATTGATGGTGGCCTATTGCTCAAACGGCTGGGGAAGCAGCAACAGGAGGCAGGAGGCTTCAGCTGTGCTTCTTGCTCTGCTACTGCCTGCCTCTCTGTCCGGAGATCCTTACTATTCCTCTACAGTGTCATCTTCATTTGCAAACTTTATGCTTCCAGAGGACCTAATGCTTTGCATAAACGAGACCTTTTCTTCCCCCTCCCCCTCACTTTACCACCTTTTTCACTGTTATTTGGAAACGAAGCAGGTGATTACATTACTCAACCATGTTTCTGGTGTTTGGTAGGCAGATTTACCTGGGCAGTGATTTAAAACTCCCCTACCTCCTCCATCTATTCTTCTCCTTACCTCCTCCATCTATTCTTCTCCTTACTCCAAAGTCAAGCATGTCTCTGCATATGTGAGGGTGGTGAGAACCAGCCTTGGGTGGAAGGGTCAGCTTTGGGCTGAAGCCACCAGCAGGTGACCATGGCTGCTCAGGTGGCCAAGACTCACATGAGCATGCCGCAAGCACACAGACAGACTGTTCCACTGCACCATCCTGGGCACAACCTTCCCCTTGGATCCACTTCTGATTCGTCTCCCTTTGCCTCTCATCCCTCTTTTGTGGAGTCTGAGATCTGAGAATGAGCCTTGCATTTGACTCCACAGCAAACATAAATGCATTGAACATTCCTCCAACACTAACTCACTTGCCCTTGCTTTCTGCTGTTTAGCTGCTCTCCAGTCCAACTGTATGTTTTAAACCAAAATTCTAGATACTTTAATTTAAACTTTAAATTCAAGGCTGCCAAATAAGCCTCCAAATACTCAAGGAATTCTGTCATCCTTCACTGAGCAAAACTTGCTCCCAGAACAATGGGGATTTGGCTGGTTTGAGATCTGCAAAATTACACACGGCATTAACAACAGCAGTGATGAGAAAGCAAAATTTCCACTTTGCTCTTGTCTTGCCTTGTATTAATACAATAGTTTTTTGTGAAAGGCCACAGCTGAAGTCTCAGTGCTGTGAGATTGTGCCAGCCTGCCCGTGCTAGATGGCATTGGTAACATGGTGTGACACAAACAACAGCACCAGGTGTGACAAGCCACAGCAGAAATGCATCTGTGGAGGCAATGTGAAAAGACAGGGATGGTTAAGACTCATGCTGAAAATTTTTTACGAGGTTTACAAGGAAAGAGAGGCTTTTAAAAAGATTCTGTCACAATTTTTTGTAACCACTAATACTTTTCCCCATTTTTCCTATTGCAGAACTTAAAACAGGAATTTGCGTGGAACTCCAGTTGCCTCCATTTTACTCTGGTGTGGTAATCCATGAGTCTTGGCCCACTGACCCTGATTTTGTCAAAAAAACAAAAAAAAAAAAAAAAAAAAAAACAAAAAAAAAAAGGCAATAAAGAAGAGAGAGGGGGGAAAAAACGTGATTACAGGTCTTGGACAAGATGAAGGCTAGGCTGAGGAGCCTTTGTGTACTTCCTTACCCAGGGTGTTTGTGAGCATGGGTTTCATACACCAGTAGCAGAAGACAGAAAACAGTTGTTCCAATTCTGTCCTGATAATATATTTTTCATACCTACAGTGTCTGTCAAGTTTATAGCAATGCGAGCAAAAAAAAAAAAAAAAAAAGAAGAGAGAATAAACGCCACCTTGTTTCTCTTGGATTTACCAAACCTCATGTTCTTTTTCTTTAAAGGTACAGAGTTTTTCTCTAGCCATGACTGTAAGAAACAAGTAATACCCCTACCTCCTGAACTTGTGCTTGCAAGAGACTGGTAGAATGAGCTTGGGCACCTCACTTTGCTCACAGTCACTGGCGGGCAGGTGCTTGCCTGCCTGCTGCCAGGAAAGGGCATCAGCAAAGCCCCAGCTCTTACTGCTATAAATGGTCCAGGATCTGTGGTTTCTTGCTTTTCCTCGTCTTTCTCGGTAAATAAGACAGGCTTAATGCCCATCTCATCTTCTGTGGCAGGAAGTCGAAAATAACTCCCCTACAACCCATAAAGCCTGACTAGCACAAAACCTGCAGGGACCATGAAACCAGCAGAACCAGTAGCCACGGCTGCAAGCCTGTCTGATGAGGCACTCATGAGACTGGAAAGAAAGAGAGTTGAGGAGCACATTCGTCTTGCCATGAATACTGAGTAACAATATATCTGAGCATGAGAAGTAGGCAGCAGAGAGCTGTGCAACACTCACAAACAACTGTGACAAGCCCCTTTGCTGGGATAATTTGATCTAGCACAGCCAATGGAGCATGACAGGATTATTATGATCATTATTTATCATATGTACTACAGAATTTTTTTTGTTGTTGGTGGTAACAGCCACTAGTGCTGTGCTGAGTAAGGGAAGACCTGGTGCCCTCTGTGATGAGTGACTGCAAATTCAATGAAAAGCCACTCCTGCTTTCTGTCCAAATGCCATGACATGGCTGCGATAACTGATATTTCTCTATGTTACAGGTATCATTGCCTGGCCATACCTGTAAGATTCTCCACTCAACCAACTCAGTGGGCTTGTGTACAGGTTAATGTGCGTGTGTGTGAGCAACACTGCACACGCACACGTAGTGCTGCCAGCAAAAATATCCCAAGGGCTATTCCCCCAATTTCCATGTAAATTATCCAAAATGAAGTGACTAGTCCTTCCCATTTGTGGCACGTCACATAAGCTCAGCGTCGGGCCAGGCTGCTGCAGGAGTGGGACAAAGGGCTGATGCTACAGTCCGGTTTCCATGGCAACAGAGGAGGGGTAGTGAGACCAGAAATGTTGCAAACACCCCTTCTTCTCACTGCAGCCCAATGCACTGTATTGCAAAAGATAGTGCTGTTTTGAGGGGGAGGGAGGGGGGCAGGAAGAGTCCAAATGCCTTTACCTTTCAGGTTGCAGAGTTCCTGAAATAAAAAGAAATGGCAATTTTTTTCTCACTGTAGTTGCAAAGGGAAAGAAAACCCGCCACACAGGCCTCGTTTTCTGTGTGTAAAATGCGTGTGTTCTTTAAAAGGCAGTGGTTGGCTGCTTTTCCGGACATGATGTGGTTGAAGCTGTCATCGTAATGGAAATTCATTGCTGTAGCTATGGTAAATCGAGTTTTCTGCCTGTGCTGAATGCATTAGTCTAATGAGATGTTTGCAGCTGGAGAGCTGAGCTGCTGGAGACTTACACTGTGCTAAAAGACAGGGAGAAGATGGCTTTTACTGGGATCTCTGTGACTGTGTGGAAAGTCTTCTGCCCTTTGCATCCCAATGCTCAGGCTCTCTAAAGACTCTGCTCAGTGTTTTAGCCTAAGCAATAGGTAAGGGGAAAGCATGCTTCTTCTTCTTCTGTTTCTTTTTCTGTTTCTTTTTCATCTTCTTTTTCTTCTTCTTCTTCTCTGCCTGTGTTTGTTGTTGAGCCTTGTTGGAGCAGTTCTTGTTCTGCCTGTCTGTATGTGGTAACTTTGCAGCTCCTCAGCTGGAGACTCTTTGCCAAATCACACCCTTCCTGAGCCCTGGGAGCAGTTTGTGTGGGGACAGGGGCTGCAGATAAGCCTGTTCTACTGGGTTGTGCTGCACGGCAGCGGGAGCATGTCTGTGTGTGTGTGTGTGTGTGTGCATGAGTTGGTGAATACTTGTAACTACAGAGCACTCTGCATGCAGCGTGGCTTCAAGCTTTTCCAAACCTGAATATAGGTGTGGGGGGTTTTCTGCTGTCACGTAAATGTCTCTTCCATTTTAAAAGCAACTTGTGTTGCAATATATGTAGCAGATAGTATTTATGTCATATGTTGTGGGGTTTAGTATAGTTCATAGATCAATGAGCTTAATTATAATCTCCTCATATCTTCAAACCTGATGCTAAGTCAAATTTTTATCCTTAACTGAAAACTGGAGGGAGTGATACTGTTCTTGCTGGGTTTTTCCTTCAAGACTAACAGGCATGTAGCCTATGGGAGATGCCAGGGAGCACACTTTAGTGGAGTTCTTTACGTTTGTCTTTTCAGGTGTTTTAAAGCTAACTTTCAGAGAGGACAGAGCACAGGGATGCAATGTGTGCAGGCACCTGGAGAGCCCTGATGGTCCCTCCCTAGCTCTCAAGCCCCTGCTACTGCCCAAGCCCACTGCTTGGTGACAGAGGGTGAAACCCAGCGTGGTTCAGTGAGTATTTCCACCTTTGAGATCTGGGCACTGTTTCCTTTCCATCACTGGTGAATGGCTGTGAGGGTGGGTTTCTTTTCCTGGAGCTTGTCTGGTACCACCAGTCTGGCAGAAAGTAGTTGCTTTGGGGTTTGGTGCATGTGGGGCTTGTGGCAGGAATAAAGTTAATCTGGTGAGCTGCAGAAGGAAAGTTGCTTGAATTCTCTGCTTGAAGGGGGATTGCTGTTTAATCCTTCAAAGAGGCTCATGAAGACATTTTTCTCAAGGATAGACCAAGGGCTCTTTAAATTGAATTAAGGCACAGTGGGAGAGGTAAAGCAAAGAAAAGGATGTTGTTTGTGGGAGTAGGGCTGGAGTCTAAAAAGTATCTGTGCTACAGGAGTACTTAGAGCATCCTCCACCCCACTGTGCTGCCAGTCCCTGCCGCAGATAAGCACCAGGCAATCAGCTGCTGGTGTAAATCAGCATAACTTTCTTGGCTCCAGCCTGATCTGGCACCAGCTGAGGATATGGCTTGGAGATTTGCAAGTTCAGATTTTGTGATCTTATTTAGATGAGGTACCTCCCAGTCCTCTCCAGCTGCAGGTGACTTTGTGTTTTAATTCAGATGTCACACTGAATTTCCCAATCAGGCAGAGCATCTCTGCCCCATCATAGAAGTTATTCATCCAACACACATGTTCTTCAGATTAGAAAGGCTGCCAAGGGCACAAGTTTTTTAGTGATGGAATGTGGAAGAGGGACAGGAAAAAAAAATCTACCAACAGAAAAAGTACATGTGCTGAATCAGATCAGAAACTCTGCAGAAGGTATACCTTGAGAAATGCTTTGTTGGTAAGCACAGTAACTTTGATACCTCTGTTATTTCGTTTATTGGAAATTTTTAAGTCAAGTACTTCCCTATGTTTTATGGAGAAGAGTGGGTAGAAAGAGGCAATTTTCTTTCTTGGGCAATTGGTGACTTGCCATGAGGTTTCTGGGACCTGCTGGGAGCACATGACTGTACAAGTGCTTGATGGTGGCTATGGGACCTAGAAAGAAGAAACCGCACTAGGATGTTTTTCCCTCAATTCCATGCTTGACACAAAAATTTGGAGTTTTGTTACATATTAAAAAGAAAAAGTTTGAAAGAGGAACATGATATAACACCTAATCATGGTACATGTTGACACCCTGAGCTTCTGGAGGCAGAGATGTGACCTTACACAGATGTCTCCCCAATGTCTTATCTCCCTCAAATTCAGGTAATATTACCCAAAAAAAAAAAAAAGGGAAAAACCCCAAGAGAGTTTCCAGGTTGCAGAGTGAAGCAAAGAAGTGGGGTGTGGGACAGTTGTCCATTCACAGTCTGGTAACAGGAGACAGGCCAGCCCTGCCAGCTGGGCTCCTTCCCCCTCCTTCAGCCAGCCCTGCTGAAGGGAGGCAGTAGAGCAAGGGCCTCACTGCTGGGATGGGCTGCCCTCAGTGGGAATGTGTCCATACTCCTCATCCCCACCCATGCTGGGAGCTCTCGTTATCCTTGCAAACTCCTCGAGCACCCAGCTCTGGTGGGAGCCAGCTCAAATCCAATAATAGAAAATGGGAAGATTAAACTCAATTTATTGAATTGTTGAACTTCAACGACCCTTGTGGGTCCCTTCCAACTCAGGATATTCTATGATTTTAATTCCCCAGCATCACCGCTTCTCAGTGGGCTCTGCCCACAGGTGCTCAGGGGATCCTTTCCTGATGTGAACTGAACTCACATCCCTAAGGCTAGTCCATATTTCTAGCTGGAAACATCCAGCATACTTTAAACGGGATACTGAGGCATGTTCTCCTGCAAATGGTGGGAATCCACACATTCCTGGCAAGTAAACACAAGGCGTAAAAGCAGAGTTCAGGTAAAGAAGACCTTCAAGAAATAGTTGATGAAAGTAAGATAGCAATGATTTCTGTTAAAATTTGAATGAAGCAAAATGTTTATATTTGATAAAACTGAAGTCAGCAAAGCTCTGTTATCTTCAGGGGATTTTAGTTGACTTTCATAAAATATACTCAGTGGCCACGTGGTGTCTTTTTTTTTTAAAAAAAGTAACAATTAGAAAAAATATCCCAATTCCCTAAAATGCTGCCCTACAGAAAGAGCTCTCTAGAAGTTTAAAATGGTGCGAAGGAGGAGTCAGCTTTTTTTTACATAAAACACTCCCAGCTGAGTTCTCCAGCTGAGTTCTCCAGCTGACCATTAAGAGCAGGTACAGTTTTTAACAGGTGAATCTCCTCAGAGTGAAAATGAAAAATAACTGGTTTACTTACGCAAAAAAAAATATTCCAGGCTCACCTTGCAGGGAAAAATTAATTACACGTATTAATTCTGTCATAACAAGTTTCCTCATGTGGAACTGGTTTCCCGTACAGAGGAAGAAAAATTTTCTTCTTTTTTTTTTTTTGCCATATATTAAAAAAGAAACTTCATTCAAAATTGTGTCAGGAGATTGAATACTGCTCTGCCGAACAGAAACACGATATATGAGTGCACTAAAAGTACTGGCTAATTTGCTATTTACTAATAAAACTGAAAAGAATTTATAATCTAAGCTAACATCTTTGCACCAAGTTTTTCTATTGATGAGAAGGAAGGAATTGACAAAAGAAAAGGCAAGTGAAAGTGGAATTATAATTTGCTAATTAAAGATTTAAACTTCTCATATTTTTTTTTTAATAAAATCTCATAAAGATGATGAACCTGTAAGTCATTCATTAAAATTGACTGTTCCCTTTAGGAAGTAGTGTAAATGTGGCCCAAATAAAGAATTACTCAGAGAGAGTCTGGATGTGTAATTATGTTCCACTGAAGGATGAATAATTCCTCTTGAACCGAACAGTTTGCTGTTGCCCTGCAGTTTGTATTGACCCCATCTTTAAAGGTGATTCTCATCGTACAGAGGAAATGGTGCTGTAAATGCTAGCTAGCCTTTTTCTCTCTGCCAGTAGGAGTTTGTTGCTCTATTCACTTTGGGTGTGGGATGCAAAGGATGGGTTTTCCTTTCCAACATGTGTTGGAAGTGTGGCCAGGAATATGCCTCTGGTTTTCTGCTCCTCTTGTGTGGCACGTGCATGGACACCAGTGTGCTTGGCATGTGAAACGTCAGGCTGACCAAAGCTTTTGCAGGGGCCAGTTGTTGCTCTTGTTGCTTCAAGTATTTCTACACGTAGGGCTCCCAGGAATATCCCCTGGTATTTTCTTCATTTATGACACGTGTGACTGCAATTGAGTTTTCAGAGCTGTGCCCTGAATTGCTCTGTGTGCTTTGGTTACTCTTCTCCTCACAGAGGGTCCTTCGTCCCTCTGCATCGTGGCATACACAGCCCCTGGGTGCCCATGCAGCTCTGCTGCAACTGGGGGCAGGAGAGAAGGGGGCTGCAATTGTCACAGGGCAGAGGGAGACCCAGGGTCTCACTCCTTTGTTAACCCCTCCCTGGCACACAGGCACTGCCTGCCTTCCTGCCACCACACTGCAGTTCCCAGGTCCCGGCAGGGGAGATGGGCAGCCGGCTAAGGCCGCCTGCAGCTCTACCCCAGATGCATGCTGGTATATTTCTGTCTACATCTGAAACTGTTGCTGCACCTGAAACAGAGCCCCAGCACAAGGCTCAAGGGAGTAGCAGCAGCTCAGCTGCTGGACTTCTGCTGGCACCTGTGGAAGACTTGCTTTCCCAAGGAGAGCTACAGAGGGTTAATCCCCCAGCATGTGAAGTGATAGGTGATTCCTTGTGACAACCTCCATGATTTCAAGTAATTTGTAAAAAATCGGCTGTGTTTCTCTGTGACATGCTCCTTGGACATGAGCAGCAAGTGTGCATGTGCCTTTTGCTGAGGGATGGGTCTCCGAAATCTGCCCTACATCTCTATTGTGTAAATACCTCTTTCTGATGCCGGCCTCCATTTCTCCATGTTTCTGCTTCTGTGCCAGTGATATGAAGGAGGTACAACAAACCATCGTATTTCACTTGGTGGGAGGTGCAGGGAAGGCATAAGATGCCCTCTTCTTTCGGCCCATCTTCCTGCAGGTGTCACACACTCAGGGTTTCTATGAAGAAAGATAACTGAGCACTTTTGTTCTGAAAAGCCATTTGGATTTAGTGGTGAGGACATTTAGGACATTAGTGGTGATGACAGGCTGTCCCCTCATCGCAAGCCTTCCAGGGCAGACTCCCAAGGGACAGTTTCCCCACAGCCGACAGGGCTACCTGCAAGCTGCCATGAGCATTTCCTACAAGGAAAGACCTCTGAAAATAGCTCCCTGGAGGAAGATGCTGCCCTGAGATATTTCTGAGCTGAGCAGATTGGTTTGCTGGCAGCTGTCTGTGCAAGGGGCTTTCAGTGGCAGTGTGCATTAGTCCCTTTCTGCTAGTAGGAGGAAGCTGCCATGTCCCCAAAATGTAGAGTAAGTCCTTGGTGACTTGAAAGCATCTAGGCGGCATTGGCCCCCAGCGATTTCTCTCTGCCTGCCTGCCTGCCAGGGAGGACACCACATACAGGTAGGTTTTTAACCCAGACCTTGTCTTGTGGCACAGGCAGATTTATTGAGAATTATGGTAGTTGTCATCCCGAGAGGCTTCAGTGAGTGTTTAGGCACTCTATAAACTTACAGTCAGAGGGAATGTTTCACTCAAACAGTCTATCAAGGTAGGAGAGAGGAAAAGTTAGTCAGAGTGGGACCACCATTGGTTTCTGGGTCGTTACTTCCTGTCCCCTTGCCACAAAACCAGTGTCTTGGCTACCCTCTGCTCTCTGAATGTCTCTCACTGCTCTCTGGCCCCACAGTGCAGCCTGAACTTGGGGCAGAGTGGGCAGACCTGAGCCATGAAGCCAGCACTGCACCCCACAAGAAGTGGTGGAGGCTCTTCCAGGAAGGCAGCAGGGGGCACAGCAATACCTGAGGGGCACAAGCTGCTTTGGGGGAGGACTCCGTTTTATAGAGTCGCTGAGTAAAATGACCTGATTTCCAAAGTACACACCGGAGGTTTGCAGCCATCGGCATCTGCGGGCACTGTGGGGAGAGAAACATGAATGGAGTCCAAGAGCAAAGATTTGGGAGGGGTCTTCAAAACTGGCCAGAGACTGTACTTGGACAGAAGAGATTTTGACAGCAGAGGCAGGCACTGAACAGGGGAAAGGGGAACTTGGAGGTCCTGGCTAAGGACAAATCCAAAAGGCAACATTACAGGAGAGGATTCCACGTTAAAGAACCCAAGATATTGCTTGGGAGTTTTCATGGGGTTTTTTGTCTCTGTTATAATTTTTGTCTGAGGCTGAGCTGCCACCGTACCTTGCGAGGCAGCCAGGCAAGCACAATGGTGCTGCTAGCTTCTCTGTCTTGGTTCACACCTGCCTCTGCAGGGAAGATACCTGCATACCTCAATGCTCTGCTCTCAAGCTCGAACACATGCATCATCCCAGAGCCAACATGGGGATTTGTTGTGGCTCCCAGTAGATGCTGTGGATTCTAATGGTAGATAAGGCCTTGTAACGTATGTATCTGCATATTTTCATGAGCATATATGTGCATGGTAATTACCCTATTGAACTGTGCAATAGAGAGAGAGAGAGAATTTTTCCTTGTTTTCCATGTGAAAGAACAAAGAAGTGAATCAGTTTGATTTCATTATTACCACTGCAAAGACATGTCTTGTGGAGGACACATCCCTTAGGCGTAGCATCCTAAAAATTGTACACAAGAGGAATTCAGTAATACCCTATCTGATGCATTTTAAGATCTGTTTTCCATAGAAGATGCCTCTTCCCTGCCTTAGAGAAGCACAGACCTGGTGAGGGCTCCTGTTTTGCAAATGTCTAGTGCAGATTCTCAAGGGAGCATGTGTGAGAAGAAATAGCACAGAAGGTCTCCCTCCTCTTTCCTGTTCCAGCTGCCACGAAAGGAAAGGCTCACATTGTGGTGCTGGTAAAGAGGGAGTTGCAGTGGGTGGCCCATCTTTTCAAGGTGAGCATGTTCCCTTCTTGCAGCTTGTGCAGCTGCCAAAGCGGGGGGGAGCGATCAAGCAGGTATGGTGCATGGCCCTGCTCTGTCCCCAAGGGATGGAAGGGACTCCTGTGCCACTGGCAGACAACAGCAATGCAACAAATAGCACTTCAGTGCAGATGTGTAGTAAAGACACACATAGAGTAAAAACAAAGAGAGGAGAAATGTCTTCAAGAAACTGTTTATGATCATTATTTATGTATATGTGGAGACTCAGTACCCTTTTCCCTGTTGCCTTAAAAAATTATTTACAGCATTTATCTCCTGGTTTCATCTGGCAGCCTCCATCTATTTCCCTATAAACGATGAATGAGATGTGCCTAGTAACTGTCTCTTATGGCTCAGTAAATACTTGAATTTATTTGCATATTAAGTTGGCCACGTTTATATTGTGCTCACTAAATGCAGCAACACGAACTACTACACAGAGGAGGCTCGTCGGCCATTAATGTGCCAAGGATTTATGTGAACGACTCCCTTTAACATTAATGGAAGTTATCAACACAAATCGCCTTCCAGTGGGGGAATAGACCATAATGTATGTAAACACATATTACTCACTGCTGTTTAGTTATTCAAGAGGATGCTTAGCAATTTAAAACGCTGCTCTGGTGCTGATACTTCAGCAGTTTTCCCTAAATGCGGGAAAAGAGGGTGCTGCTTGTTGTGTAGGTTGTTATGCAACATCTGAACTGGCACACACACAGAGGTGGCTGCAGTCCCTCAGGCTTCAGTGGGACATGGGGGAGGAAAGTTGTGCAGGGTTGAGTCCTTGCTGAACTGGTGTTCCTTGTGGGAGTGGGCAGAGTTCTGCTGGGTGGGATGCAAGAGCTGGGAGAAGAAGACAGGTTCTTCTCTCCCTCCCAAGCTCCTGTGGCTGGGTGAGGCATTTGCCATTTCCCACCCAAAGGCCCTGGTGCATGCCCCAGTGCTGCTGCCTTTTAGGAGGGGTTGCAGTGACACTTCTGTTTTTGTCAGGCTTGTCTCTCCTGCCTTTACTCACTCACCTGGGAAGCCCCATTTGTGCAGATCAGTGAGCAGCACGACTGGGCTTTACCCGTGTATGCAGTGTATGTCTCCCTTCCTTGCAAAACTGGGAGCTGTGCTGCCAGTTGCCTGGAGCACTTGGGGGCTGCTGGACTGGTGCAGCTTCACTGCAGAGGCTACAGGAACGGGCAAGGTGTGCTCCAGGAATAAAGTGGATTTTCTTCCCCTCTACATGACTCTTTTCCACTGTTTCTGTCTGTGTGAAAAGCAGCAGCATGCCCGGGGAATACAAGTCCTGCTGTGCCCTCAGCCTGGCTCAAAACCCTTTGCACAGCGAAAGCTGAAGGTGGGTGCCCTCAGCCTGCCTTGGGGTGAGTGCCTTTTTGTCCTGACTGCTGTCCATCCCAGCCTGTTTCCTGGGGTAGCTGAGCTGAGTGCAGCAGAGCAGCTGTTGGCTTTTCTTATGTGTCTGATTTCAGGCTGGGAACTGGGTCTTGTCTCTGACTTCCTGGCAACACCAAGGAGAAGCATGGTGGCTTTGACTGAGTTTCATAGGGCATGTCAGGAGGGAGCCCACAGTGCTGAAACTGAAAATCTGCAAGACCTGGTGGAGCTGTGCTGTTTCTCAGGGGCATGTTTTAACCTATACTTGTCCTTTCTACAGCTCCCTGTGCCCAGCTTCTCTCCTGTGGACCACCACTCTATTAGCATGGGGTATATATTGCCTCGGGGCTAGGTTGGAAGCTTTAGCCTTGGCTTGCTGGAGAGGACTGGAACTGGGCAGTCAAATCTCAGCTGCAGTTGCTGTTTCCTGTACTGTCTTGGATATGGGAGAGCAGTGAGGTGAAAAAGATGCTTCCAGCTTTCTTGGATACACTGTCCTCCCTGATCAACCCTAACACTCTGTGCAGACCTGAGCATCTTCTTTTTCCTACCAGCCAGAGGAGACAGAAGTCTCACATGGGTACACATGGCACTGCTACCCCACTGCTCAGGAGGCACCTCGCAGGTCTGATAGTCCAGGGATATTTATCACTTGTTTCCTTTTCCTTGGTTGTGTTAATTGGGCACTCATTAATGTGTTGTGTTCCTCGTGGGATTGCTATAGTTGTATTAGGCCACTGAAGGTAAGCCTATGAAAATATCCTTCCCTCTCAGAACGTGGGCTTTTTGGGTGATGCTAAAGGAAAAACAGAAAACATAGTGCCTCTCTTCCTTACAGCTGACTAGATGAAGGTAAATTTGCTCTGAAACAAAAAATTAAGTGATTAGGCTAATGAGACCAACCACAATGTTGTTATTTTAGCCTGCTTCCTGTGCAGACCCAGCTATCTCTCCGAATCCCCATCTGATGCTGAAGATGGGCTTATTATCTGGCATCACATTAGGCAGACCCCAGCATCTCTAACCCTGGACTCAGGGCTGTGTAGCAAAACCATCTCTCATTTCAGAGCCAGCTGGGAAAACCTACACCAACAAAAATGTGAGGTACTTAGGCACTGGGATGTTTGGTCTGTGCAGCTCACCTGGGCGGGTAGTCTTGTCTTGCCCTGTCCCTGCATGACAACAGGTTTGTGTGTTCGCTACACCTGCACTCAGGAGATTGTATGTGTCAGGGAACCCTGCAGCAGACCCGATAAAGTGCTGGTGGCCTGTGCCAGTCCTCTGGGATGGTTGGCTTTGAGTTGTGCAGTATGGAGAGAGACACCTGTGAGAAACCTTCAACTTTGGAGACATTTTTCTTAACAAGAATATTAGAGATTGTAACACTCCTGTAATCTCAGATGTTTCAGAATTCGTTTTAAATTTACCTGCCGTGGCTGTTATCTATGATTTCTGGGAGGCAATAGTGCAAAAGTTATGATAGATTTTTTTATCCTTATCAATTACTTTTACACACTTAGCAGTGTCAGCTTCTGCCGACAGCAGGGACTAATGCTGAGGTGGCAAAGAAACTCAATTCCTTGTCTTTGTTAAAAAGAAAGATCTGCTCAGGTGAGCTACCATTAACTTCATGTCAGGGCTTTTCTCTCTTGGTCAGCTTGGATCACTTGGAGCAAGAGAGTCTGTCCAGGCAAGAGCTGATGTTTAGTGGTGGACTTTGCACTGCTGGGTTAGCAGCTAGACTCAATGATGTCTTTTCTGATGATTCTAAATGATTCTATGATGCATTTATTTACCTAGGTAGATAAATAACTGTAGGCTACAATATGACAAAAGAAAAATTAGGGTTGGTCAGCTATGTGATCTGGATGGAGGCACACAGGAAGACCCTCCTTTGTGAAATGGGGAGAGCAGGACTGATTGAGACTTCTGGTGGATGATTTATTCTAATTAATTCAGAAGTTGAGGAGTTCTCTTGAACTCATTAATATATAGCTCTGCAGGTATAGAGGTCTCATGCATAAGGACATATGGGAGGGATGATGAGCACAGAGCAGCCCATCATCCTGCCTCAGCGAAAGCTTCAGAGAAGGCAGGAATCTGGGAGAAGAAAGATGTGATGCCCCAGCCCCTCTCAAATGCTTTTGGGGACTCAGAGCATGACTTGGAGAGTGCAAATGACAGCGAGCCCTGTGGGAGGTTGTGACAAGGGAAATGGTACCTAAGACCATAGAGGGGTAGAGCTTGCCAGAGCAGGCAAAAATTGTTGTGCGTGCCCCATCTTTCTGCTTTAAGACATCACTCGAGCTGATTTTCCCAAACATCATGTGAGATTATAGAAGCACATGATATATAGGTCCAATGGCAAACAGGGCTGTGCTTGCCATCAGTGCCAGCACACAGGTACATGTGTACTCGTGTCTGGCACTCTACCAGCTAAATGAAAATGCAGAGGAACTGGAACTGGAAACTATGGTCTTGCTGTGTCCTAGGCTCCGACTGCAGTTTAATTACTGTTCGATAAAGAAGTGTTGCTAGTCAGAGATATTTTAATTATGTATCATTAGTAAGTCCAGGAGACAGTGCATTACATTTTTACGATTTCTTTTTTTTAACAACAGAGAAATAAATGGCAACAGAATAAATAAATAAAGTCAGCCTCTGAAAAGGTCACATTTGCCTACAGTCGTAGTCTATATGCCAGTTTCTTATGCTAATTTTGGCACAGTGAAAAGCCTGACACTCTGGTCCTGCTGCTTGGTGATTACTAGAGAGGGCAGCTCAGGCTGGTCAACATAGATGTTTTAAAGCATCAGACGGGAAAAGATGCACTGGGAAGGCCAGGAGAACGTGCTCCATAAGGGAATGTAAAATTCAAGGAAAGCAAGAGGAAGAGGAAAATGAAATAAATAAAGTCTGAAATGCCTCCAGGTATTCAGGAGGCTTCAGTTTTCATATGCTGTGGATGGCATTGTGCCACAGCCCCTTGCAGGCTCCTTGCAAGTGTGGAAGATCTCTCTGAATGAAGTATGTTAAAATTATCTGTTCTCAGAGATGATAAAAGAGCAAAGAAAGCTTGCAGGGAAAACAGGATAAACTCTGAGAGAAAATGGCTTAGACAAAGAATTTGGGGCATAATGATGACATTGCTGGTGTTGGGTGCTGTATGAATTACAATATAAGAGCATAAATCTGATTTTGGCCTTTAAGGTTCAGGGAGAGGAGTCTGCAGTGGGCCACTTTGCCTGTTCTGCTATGAGTATCAGAAACACACCTGATCCACTTGCATTTAGAGATTACCTTGGATTTTCAAGAGAGAGACACGGAGCATTTCAATCTGCCTTTTTAATTTCCTTTGCAATATCACAGAGATTTCATGACGAGATACATACTAATGGTCTCAAACACTGTACAGCCCCAAATAGTTTATAATCTGTCCATGAGTGATATGGTCACACACACAAACAATAGAACAGGATGATTTACCCCCATTCAACATCCCCATTCCCTACTGAGGGGCAGGCAGGGTGAATTGTGCCCCACAGATATTTTATCTGTCTCATAATCACTTGTGCTTTCTCACTGGCAGAAGAAAGGGATTAAAAGCTGAAATGTTTTATTGAATAATTTTGAAATTACTTTGCAGCGAAGCAATGTGCCTGGGGCCTGGAGGTGCTTATGAAGGCTTCTGGATTAGCAGGATTTGTGGGAGGGGGAGGGAGGTCTCCCTCCCTGAGGAGAGACAGGTGCCACCAGTCATGACTGCGTGTTTCTTCTCTAGTGATTCATGTACTGGGATAGTTCTTGGACACTCTGCAGCTCCCAGAGCCCCTGCTGCCACTGAGAGGGAAACCTCTGTGGTACATCGGAATATGCTGCAGTGGGTGGCTGTTGTCAGTCTCAGGCTGCTGTGTGCCTCAGCCTGTGCGTGGAGGCACTTCATTCTTGGCAGCCACAGAGACAAGCCGTCTCCGTAGAGCTGTGATGAGTCATCTTTGTTATCTGAATGGTTGTCCCAATTTCTTAGAAGAAATGTAGCTGGGAAGAGAAGACACTGCCATTCTACAAATCTCTTTCCAATTCTGTAATATGGACACAGAAAATTGAAAATGATGACACCTTGAGAACAAGTAAACAGTTCAATGCATTGTGGGGGGAAAAAATTCCTGTGTGCAGGGGGTGAGTACACAATACGAGCTCTTCCTAGGTCCCAGAGAGCTCTGTTCCAGAGGCTCAAGCTCGTACTGCAAGAGCATATATGCCTTCTGCTAGTGCTCTGTGTTTGCTCTCACTAACCATTGCTAGAATTACGCAGGAGCCAAACTCTGTGATTAGTTTCCGTAACATGCCTGAAAGCTTTCCATTAGTTGCCCTTACATCTGGTTTGGAAGTGTGTCTTCTACTGACAGGCACTTGCAAGCACAAACGAACTAAAAATTCAGTCAGTGGGATCTTTTATCTGAGATGTTTTGTTTTGGTGGGGTTTTTTTGGTATTTTTTTTAAGAACAGCAAAAGCAGGCATTTAATCAGTTCAATTTTGCAAAATCTATTGCCCAAGGTATGCAGACTCTGAATCACAAGCCAGCTGGAGAGGTTTTGCTCTGAATATTGAGTTTCTAGGTGATGAAAACAGGGTTGTTGCCAAACACAGTGTAAAAATCATCTAGAAAACAGAAAATGGTGGTTTGTTGGAGGGGAAAATGGATCAAAATAGCTCTGAAAAGTGAAGGTTTATTTAGAAAACAAATCACAGATATAGTCCAATGGGTAAACTTTACTCCAGGGTGCTGTGTGCTTTAGTAATCAGCCCCAATTAGCAAAGCTTTGCTCCCCAGTCACAATGAGCCACTTCTTGCTAACTTGCTGCACAATATTCCCATGGTTCAGTCTTGGGTCTGGAATACTTTGCAGTTTTCCAACATGTTTTATTCCAGATGTGTCCGCTCTACATTTTGAGTGCCACCTCGCAGCATCCCTCCGAGATAGATCCACTGTCCAGGCAGACAGCAAGCCTGAGCTGCCAGAGCTCACCTTCCAAAAAAGGGGTGTGCCAGGGCAAAATCACAGGTGATGGCCTGATACATCCCCCCATGCTCTGCCAGTCTGTCAAGTGATCACTTAGGCATCAGAGTCTTTCTGCTGGAGTGGGAATTTGTAGCAGTAGGGTGACTGTCTAGTTCCCAAACAGTCCTGGGTAACACAGCAGGCTCTAGCAAGTTATGCACATGCTTTTCTTGTTCTTGAACTTGATTATTAAATTAATATATTTTAATTTATACTTTCCCATTACAATGTTAAAATGTGGTTTGAATATAAATTTATCTCTCATACGTGGAAGTGGAAGCTTTCAGCACCTTCAGAATCTGTGGCTCCTGAAATCTCTAAAGACAGAAACATAAGAGCTACTCCAGTTTATGCCAGAAAAAGGATGAATCTTTTACAAGTATTGTTTCTCAAAATGTAATATAAAAGTGCATAAGATCCCTAAGGAATAAAGTTAACTTTATGTGAGAAATGTGTAAAATTTCTGCCCTCTGTCCAAGAAAAGATATTTCCCCATTGACTATTGTAATATCGGTTCTTCAGATTTAGGGGGTTAATTTGTTTCTTGGGACAGATATCTATGGTAGGCACATCAGCTGGTACGCACAATCCAGTCAAGTGTGTTGGTGTTAGAGAGAAATCATCACAGTGGCTGGCTATTGCTGGTGGCAGAATGGGAGGCAGAACATGGGATAATGCAGGAACAGGGGGACCAGCCATGGCTGCTGAGCACTCCAAGGTTCCCCAGCCGGGATATCATTTATATGCAACTGGAGAAGTAGTGGACTGCTTGTTCAGTGCTCAGATGGCCTGAAGAGCATGTTTTAATGGGAAAGGGGGAAGTTCCACCTCTTTTTTTTTCCAAAATGGGCACATTCACTCTGGTGATTTCACGTAGTAGACATAATTTGGCAAGGAAGCAAGAATGAAAGTTTTATGCAGTATTTTGGGCTCAAGGAAGGTGGGGAATGATGGCAATTATAATCAGCACAGGCTATGTCTGTGTTAAAAAGGTATTTACTTGGCAAAGTAATTGAAGACTGTAGTATGTAAGCCATAATGAAACACCTGAAGTAGCATAGGAGACAATAAATACCAGCACAAAACGTCCACAAAACCACTTCAAGCTGTTCATGACAATTTTCTCTTTTCCAATATAAATTTTCCCCAATCTCTTATTAAACTGAATCTGGGTAAGACAGGGAGTTTTTCAACTTGGGTCCAGTTTCTGTGCTAGTGATTCTTTCTGTTAATTCCAGATGATTTCTGGGATCTGCCCAGGTTGTCTCCCTGGAGCCTTTTCTTCTCCAGGCTGAACTCTATCAGCCTGTCTCCATAGGAAAGGTGTTCCAGTCATCTAATCCTCTTTGCAGCCCTTCTCTTGACTCTCTCCAACACATCCGTGTCCTTATGTTGGGAACCCCAGAACTGGACTCAGCATTCCAGGTGGGGTCACACAAGAGTGGTGTAGAGGGGCAGAATCATGTCCCTTGACCTGCTGGTCACACTTCTTTTGATGCAGCCCAGGATACAGTTGGCTTTCTGGGCCAGCACATTGCTGACTCGTGCTGAGCTTCTTGTCAATCAGCACCATCAAGTCCTTCTCCTCAGGGCTGCTCTCAGTTCATTCTTTGCCCAGCCTGTATTTTCGTTTGGGATTGTCCCAACCCAGGTGCGGAACCTTGGACTTTGCCTCGTCCAACTTCATGAGGTTTGCACAGTCCCACCTCTCAAGCCCATCAAGGTCCCTCCAGATAGCATCCCTTCCCTCCAGTATGTTGACTGCACCACACAGCTTGGTGTCTTCAGGAACTTGCTGATGGTGTCCTCAAATGCACTGTCGATATCACCAGCAAAGATGTTTAACAGTGCCCATCTCAATACCTACCCCTGAAGAACTCCACTCATCGCTTGTCTCCTCTTGGACATAGAGTCGTTGACAGCAACTTTTTGAGTTCAACCGTCCAGCTAACTCCTTATCCACTGAGTGGTCCATCCATCAAATTCAAGTCTGTCAAATTTAGTGACAAAGATATCATGTGGGACAAGTGTCAAATGCTTTACACAAATCCAAGCGATTAAAGCATCTGGCTTCTGCACAAGACAGAGAAGATCAGAAAAAAACTAACTGCATTCAAAAGAGAAGCTGGTGCTTTCTTTGCTGACCTGAAGGTTGTACATAAATAAGATATTTTTGTGTGCCTGTAGTTAAGGAGGGTTAGCTTGTTAACTACGTGAGTTCCCTGGTAGCAAAGCTAAAGGCAGGAGAGGACTTCTGGAAAGCAGCCTATAAATTACACAGGTAAAGTGTGTGATCAGAAACCAGAGTGTCTCAACTAGCAATTGCTTGGCTGAATATGTGAAAGAGGACCTGACACAATACAAAGTCCAGTTTAAATTTAATTGCTTGTGCAGAATCACAGCCTCGATTTTATGGGCTGAACATTCAAGTATTTACAGAAAGATTTGTTCCAGTGTCACATAATTAATTAATTAACAGCAGATATGTTGGGCATCTTTGCACCTCTAGCACTTGGGATTTGAGCTGGGGAAACTGAAGCTGGAGGATGTTTGTGTGGGAAATCACATCTGGCAGTTCAGGGAGAAAAGAGTTGTGTGCTCTGCATTACAGTCCTCTCAGTCACTGGAAAAGTCACTTGGTCCCAGACTGCAGATGGCCAGAGGCAGGATAGCAGAGAAGCAGGTGGAGGCTGAATGCAGCCTGGAAAGGCAGCAGCCCTCCATTACACCTCTCTATATCCAGAAGGATGCTGGTGAGGGATTCAGGGTCTCATGAGCCACCTAAGCAGTAGTATAGTGGCTTGTAGAGGCAGTGGGGGAGAGGACCTACCTCCTTCTGAAACTTTGCAGCCTGTCAGCACCAAGGGGATGATGCTCAGATGAGGCAGGGAAGGTGAGGAGATGAAGTGAAGGTAGGCTGATAGGAAGGCCTGGCAAACAGAGTTTTAAGGTCTGCAAGAGTATCTACTTGTATGATAAATATCAAATTTATAATTCTGAGCCCTCGGCCTGAGCTCTCCATCCTGCCTCTCTGAGATCACAGAGGGAGTTTTACACTGCTCCTGGACTGCTCTACCAACAGTCCACTTCATTTTACCAGCCTCAGGATTTCAGGACAGGAGATTTTAAGAGGGCCTTTTTAACAAATAGAAATGGCACTTCTGTGCACACAGATGCTGAGGCAGGAGGTCTCAGGGTAATGAGGGGAGGGATCCAAGTTATTTTGCTGGGACCTTGTCTTGAAAATGGTAAACCACAGTCTGAGGCAAAGATCTGCAAGAGGAACTCCACCCTCTCCTGCATCTCACTAGGGTGGGAGACTGAGTCTAGGAACTGTTTTTCCCATTTCTCTGCAATATCAGAAGTGGTGCCACTAGCTCCACACAAGAGAGAGAAGAAAGGAATTGCCTTTGCTTTCTTCCTTTTTTATGCACATTTGGCTTGCCCAGCTCATCAGAGTGACCCTTGCCACTCTCGTAGCCTCGCTGTATCCATTTTTCACATCTTTCCTATGGTGCTCTGCCTGTGCTTGCTCACTCTCAATAAAGTTTCATTCCCTCAATACTCTGCCACAGGCTACTCATCTGCAACAAAAATGTCAGGCCAAATGAAGAAAGGTAAGATCAGGAGGTGAGGCCAGCCTCAGCTGCTCCTGAGGGTCCCATTCTCGCCAGGGTTTTCAAGTTCTTCTGGCTCATTAAGCAAACCTGAGTGAGAGGGGGCACACAGCTACTGCTCTACCTGCTGTCACCAGGGTGCTATCCTTCAAAAGAACACCTCCTCAAGGACAGCAGTGTCACTGCTGCTGAATTTTACTAAAAAAAAATCAGCAGGCTGTAAGAAGACACTGGGAACCATTTTTCCTTTCTTTTTCTCTTCGTAACAATAAAAGGCACAGACACCATCAATACTTTTTGTCTGGATTTTGAAGAATCCTGTGGGTTTTTCCTACTAGCTCTCTGCCTCTTCATTAAGGCACCCAGATCATGAGAGAGAGTGGAGGGCTGGGTACAGGACTGGACACTGCCCAGTCCTTTGCCACCCCAGTGCAGAGACTAAAAATGCCAGTCACAGTCGGCAGGACCTGCTCTCAGCAGTGGAAGAGTAAGCCTGCTGCAGGACCCCTTCTGCCACTCAGGAGCCTGGGGCAGCCAGCAAAGCACCTGTGGCAATGGCATTGCTGAGATGTGTTTGAGAGAGTAAAAAGATGATTTCTTGCTTTAACTCAGTTTGATTTGGATCCTCTGGCAAATAATAAAGTGCCTTGCAATTGCTACTGCAGTGTAACCTTCAGCGTGTGTTGTCGCTGGAGACATGCAGTTAGAAAGGGCTGAAACCAGCTGCAAAGAGAAATGTGTTATGTCCTGAGATGTGAATAGCCAAGCAGCAGTGTGACACCCGAGCTCAGACTGGCTACTGCACCTCCTGTAGGGCGCAAATCAAGCACAGCAATTAAAGGAACAGCCCCAGGTAGTTTCCGGAGCAAAGAAGGATGATTGGTTTTCTATAGATTGGTGACCTGTAACTGTCTGATTCTGGTGTCTGAGAGGGTGTCAGGTCTCATAAGAATTTTTCCTGGCATGGAAGCTTTTATACTATGTATTCTGCTTTCATTGTCTCACAAGAGCACAACTGGGGGTCTCACATCTCTGTCTTTGACACATTTCCACTGCACCCGCAAACCTTTGCACCTCTTGTTCTTGTGTCCCATCTGGTCTGTTTGAAACAAGTCAACAAGTCCAAAAATGTGGAGTGAAGGAGAGCACGAGCTTGTGAACACATGACTCTTTCTCTGCAGGAAAGTAGACTAAAAAAATGAACCAACTTCTTTGCCATGTGTGTCTCGGGCACAAAATCATGTCACTGAAGGAAAACTTGCTGATAGAGCCCTCTCTGGTGCTGTCATCTCCCACAGTGTCACTGGCTGACGCAATGGCTTCAGGGCAAGGTACACGGAGTCTGTACAGTGACGGGTGTCAGAATATGTTGTTTTGGACGCTGCTACTACTTTCGGTTCTATCAAGGAGAGTTAATTTTTTTCTGCAGGCAGATGCATGATATAGGGCTACCACATCTAACAGGAGATTACCGCTCATTAGAAATCTCTGTTTCTACAGTCCAGAAAAAAAACACATTCACCCCTCTTGTATCTGTTTACGGGCTTCCCTGTAGCACTGCTCCATGTAGGGAAAACTGGCAAAGACTTTTCTTGAATACCTAAGGATCAGTCTTCTTGGGAGTGGCTTCAAGTAGAAGAAAAGTTGCTCTTTGTGTGAATGTTTGAAACATAAGGTAGTTGGCAAAAATAAACTACTCTAGAAACTATGAGGGGAAACATATAAATTTATCCAAAATACTAAATGTATCAAAATATGAAGGTACAGAAATATTTTTCACACTTTTTCTTAAGAAACAACACGTGTCAGTGATTGGGGTATGGATGATGGGAGTGTGAAGAGTCTGGACCTTACTGCGAGGATCTGGCCTTGTTCAAAGCAAGTTGCTTTGCATGTTTGGTTATCTTCCTGCCCCTGGAGGAGGTGATGTGGGACATAAAAGAAAAGTGAGACACTGAAAGGGTGTTAAGTTCACAACTCAGAACCTGACAAGGTGGCTGATTGTCAAAATGGGCAAGAGGGTCCCTCAGAGAGGCAACTTCTCATTTCAATACCAAAAATAATAGGCAAGAAAAAAGCTTTGCAAATCACTGTAGAAGAACTTCATGCCATAGATGAAAACTATCCTTTCTTAGAGCAATGGTGAGATGGGTGTCATGCAAGGTCATTAGGCAATCATATTCAGACATGCAGAGAATATGGGTTCAATGCTGTTAACTAGTAAGAATTCCTATTGTCTGCTTCACTAAACATGTACCTTTCATGTGCTATGCAGTGCTGCTTTGGTATTCATGATGAAGAGATATGTAACACCTCATGTCTCTGAATACTATAGAGGGATAAAGGGAGATGTGTAGAGGTATGAAAAAAAAGTATACAGGTATAAAGCTTGGCTTCCAGATCTGACAGTGCTTCTCGTTTTACTCACCTACTCTGCAGACCATCATCTCTGTGTGGTCATGGTCAAAGGGCTGACCTACTGTGCAGAGAGGAGAGAAAAATAGTCATGTTACTGGCTGGAAAGTATCCCCTCCCTGTCATTTAATAACATGATATTTCCACACGAGTGTGCTTTCTTGAACAACAGCAGAAGGAAAGACAGACAAGATCACAAGAAGTTTATACCTTTTCCACATTCAGCTGTCGGGTATGCAGAACTGTGAGACATGAAGCTCTTCAGGATTCAAGAGTTGGAGGCAGGGCTCCAAATGCTGGCAGGTACTCCTGGGTCAGAGTCCTTCTGTAGCTGGGAGCAATGGCTGTAAAGAGAAGGAAGGGGATCCTCCTTCAGCTGTTGTGAAACAGGAACATTTTCTACTTCCTTTGGCTTACAGCATGAATAGCTTGTTCCTTCCCTATGCACCATCCTTGCACCAGTTCAGGCACAGATTTTCGTGAGACCTGGTATAAATCAAGTTTAAATGATCATCCTCTGGAATTACTGATCTAAAATTTAATGCAGTCTTTTTACCTTCAGCCCTAGCAGTTACTGGAATGCAGGTTAAAAGCTGCATTTATTGCAGGCATTTATTTTTATTACGAATGGATCTTTGCAGTCCATCAAAAACACTCAGCTTGTGAGGAAATGCACTGTAGCTCCTTCTGCTCTCAGCTGTAGTTGTCAGCAGGATAATCTGTGTTGGTAATTGTACAGCACAAACACCAACATATGGTGCAAGGCATGGATGGTGCAAAGCATGGGTTGTTGGAAACATCCTACAGGTCACCAGTGTGACCTAGGGTGTGTTTTCTCTCCACACCTGGCATCCAACGGGGACACACTGCTGTGCATGGGATGCTCCTCAGGATTCTCTGAAGTCATGGCAGAACCTCAGCTGGCAGAGGGGATGAGATTTAATCCTTCCTGCAGTGCTTGTGCAGGAAGAGGTGTTTCCCTGCTGCCTCCTCTCTGGGCTCTGGTGGGACAATGTGGAAAGCAGGGTTGGAAATTAAATTTCCAGATGGCAGTGGGAGACAAGTAAAGAGAGGTTACCCTGTGCCTAGCTCTACATTAAGTGATGATAAACGATAAATGTAAAGCAGTTTCCTGCTGTTATTTTTAAACTAAGAAAACAAAGCTGATAGAGTCAGGTCAGACTGAAGCTGCACCATCCTTGGCAATCCAAAGCTAGTGCCTCTGGAAAAGTACAAGGGCAGGGCAAACATATACTGATTTCCCTCCCAAAATATTCTCCCCAGCTATTAGTACTGCAGTGATTTCCTGAACCGAGGCAGTGCCGGTTTTAGTAGCCTGTAATTTGCTTCCTTGAATTTGCCCTTAAATTGCATCAAACTCTCATAACTTGCTTTGAAGTCATCAAGCACTAAGCTGTGGGTCAAGCCCAGGCTGTGGCAGCAGTCAGAGGAAAGTCATTACGAGGTAAAACCCTGACTTTGCTGGGGGACAGTCAGACAAGCCCCTGTGTCCGTCCCTCTGGCCTCTCTGGCAGTCATGCAGTTTGACTGTGTGTTTTTCCAGCCTGCCCAAGAGCTTCACCCTGGCTGTCAGGGGAGGTGGTGCTGTCACCCCCCACTGTCAGGCAGAGGCAGTTCTTGAGTGTCTGCTGTCCTCCCCCACTGCTGGGGAGCACCCTTGCCTTCCAGGATCTGCAGCAGTGTGACAGTAGCTGTCACCTAAGGCACTCACATTTCCCTTAGCACACGAGAAAGGAGAATCAAGTCATGGTTGGGCTTGTAATTAAGTGTAATAACAGCAGTTTATGTGCTGAAGTTGACTTAATGTCTTTGCTGTATCAATTCAAGTGCATTATGCTGAGATCTTTTTGTGCACAGTTCAGTGGAGTGTTGTGTGTCAGCACATGTGGTGAGGAGCTGTAAGAGGTTGTGCCAAAGCACAGTGTCACAAGAGTCAAGAAGGGGACAAAAAACCCCTGCAATTGCTAACATTTAGTGTATTTCCTGACCAACACACATTTAATACTTCACCAGTTGCAAAAGAAAGCAACATTTCAATCAAAGAAGTGCTCTAGGTCTGTAGCTCCTTTGCTTTGGGAGCTATAACTCTCAGAGTTTCTGAGGTGCCACCAGCCACCTTTACCATCAAAGAAGGATACAATACAGGAAATGCAGTGTGGTATTCAGTGCAGGTCCATTGCCTCTGTCTTACAGCCCCATGGCCACCAGTGGCCCCCTCTGCAGGGACCACCCCCTTCCCCAAGAAGGGATTAAACCTGGGCTGGACTTGTCTTCCTCAGCCTCTGCCAAGAGCCCCCACAAAAGGTTTGTCTTGCCAGGCTTTTTTTAAAGCTGACCAAAATGCAGGGCCTGAAGCACTGGGCTTTCACAGTTGGTTTTGGTGCCAAATCCAATGTAATTGGTGCATTTCCTTTCCCTGCTGAACGCTGTCCTTGCAGACAGCCTGTAATATTCCTGGGAATATTTTGTTTTGGGAGGAGGAAGAGACACTGAGAGTGTCCCTTGGCAAGTGCTACAGGGAGGAAAATGCACACTGCTGAAGGCAGAAGGACATTCAGCATAGACAGAGCCTTTCCATTTGACTCCTGTTGTGGCAAGCCTGTTGCTTTTAATCCTGGAAGGATACTCTCTGCAGTCACACAAGACTTTTATTCAGTAAAAATCAGAGCCCCATGGCAGGCTTTCAGGGGGTTCCCAAGCTGACTGAGAATGCCTGGAGAGTGAGTGCAACCACAGCAGCCCTGGATAATATGGTAAATCAGGAACTGCAGGTTTGCTCTGATCTGATGCTTGACATTCAGTATTTGCATGAGAGTTCTAGGCAGGTGGTGTTGAAGACTGGAAATTTTATAGTCAATCTATAAATCCTACCATATGTAATGGATCCATCTGAGCACAGTAGATACCCCTAGTTTTATTGAAAACACATAATTTTTAATATATTGCATATTGCATATGGAAGCCCTCTGTTTTTTTATCCTTCGCGTAAACTACTGACTGGATAAGACCAGAGAAGTGAGTTGCTTTATAGTCAGTCATGCTTACAAAGTTTTAATAGGCAAAGCATATTTGCCTTTGAAACAGAGAAGCCCCCAGCTGCAGATTCTTGTCACCAGAGGCCAATATCGAGTGGTACACTTAACACTACATGGGTGAGCAAATCCAATTTCATTTCCAGCAACATCAGCTCCAATCAGTACAATCATACTGGGTTCTGAAATTGTGAAATTTGAAGTCTAGTGAGAAATTTGTAGATTTTATAATTTGTAGATTTTATGGTTTGTAGATTTTCTAAAAAATTATAGCTCTATGTGGTAATAAACAAACCTTTACTTGATTTATGTTTTTTTTAACTTAGGGGATGCTCTTTGACCACAGCTTTAGGATTTTCTCTGTAGCTGAGAGGGCTATAAGCCTGCTCTGTAAAAATGGAGAGCAAGGAGTCTTCCATTATTACTGGCCTGAGGAAGCATGAAGTTGAAAATGTTAGCCATTGCAAGGCTTATGATAAAAGCATGAGAAATGAGAATTGCTCAGAGCCTTATGTCTGGTGATGTAGCAGGCAGAACTAGGACCAGTATTCTGTCCACGTGTAGGAAATCAAATGACTGAACAAACCTATGTTTGAAAAGGTATTCTACCAGCTGGTTTTTTTTAATTGACCTTTGTTAGCATGTAACCCTTACTAGAAGTTATGAAAAATGCCATATATTCCCTTGGTACTCTGTGTATGTTTGTATATTTGTTTTCTTTATTAAAATCTGGACAGAGGAAAATGGCCCAGATTTCACTCCATTACCCCTGCTCAACTTCAGCAGCTGCCTGGAGTGGTTGTGAACTGCTTTAATGGAGTATATCCAAAAGCCCACTAATAATATGCATGATAATAGATGTTATAAAAGTGCAGAGAGTAAATGTTTGGCCGTTCTCCTCTAACACAACTACCTTGTGTCAGTAGCATCATGGTCCAGTCCAGCCTTCCCTCTCGGGAGTTCTGTGTATGAAGATGAAGGAAGTCCATTTTGGTATTGGTAGTACTTTTGAAGGGAGGCAGGATTTGCAGAACCACAGAATTTGGGAAAATCAGGTTGGCAGGGACCTCAGGTGGTCACCTACACCAAATGCCCTCTGAAAGCAGTCACTGGCTGATGGCTGCAAGCTCGTGCCTTTATCATGCTTATCTGCAGGACAAAGGGTCAAGGCGGCTGTTGTGGGACTCACCTGCAGGACATCTGCAATAGAGACCTTGCACCTGAGCCAACTCCCTCTACTGTACTCATGGTCGGCAAAGAGAAGATCATAAGGGGTTTGTCCCACTGTGGAGAAGCTGAGCCAGCTGTGCTCAGGTGAATCCCACCCAAGAGCACACATCTGTGGTGTATTTCTTGCTGCTTTTTGATAAATAGTAACAGGGAAAATGACAGCATTGAGAAAACTGCCTTTGGATGAAAAACCTAAAATGAAAACTGAATAAAAAAGGTTTTTTTTCTTTTTTCCCCTCTCCCTGGGGCAGATGAGCCACCTGCCGTGCCTGGACACCAGCCTGGCTGCTGAGGAGATGCAGTCCCCCAGAATGGTGGGGAGGAAGCGCGGGCGGCCCCCGCTCCAGCCAGCGCCCATCAAAGTGGCTGTTCACAACCTCTTCTCGGCACCTGCAGGGGCTTTGCCAGTCGTGAAGATCCCAAAGAAGAGAGGAAGAAAACCTGGGCACAAGGTAGATACAAGATTTTCACATTCTTTCTCCACATATTGCTGGTTTTAATATATATTTTCCCCTAGAATTTCAGCAGAAACGCAGGAATAGAGGCAAAGTTGTGCAAGCATGGTGCAGAGCAATACAAAAAAGTAAGAGAAGATGGTTTCTCTTCTACCTGAGCTGGTGAAAAATAGAGGGAATCTAATAGAGGCAGTCTATTTTTCCAAAGTTTAAAGTTATCTTGAGTTTTTTGAGAATAACTTGTCTCCCACGGTGTTGTGTGAAATGGCTGCACACCTTTGGGAAAGTGTTTCTCTCTCATTTGTCACTTTTTTCTTCTTTCTCACTAACAGCTATTAGAAATGGAACAAAATGAATGGAAAAGGAAAGGAATATAGGAGAGTGGAAATAAATGAGGAAAAAAAAAAAAAGCTAATTTCTAGAGGGGAAAAAGAAGGACATTTTAGAAAATAATGAGATTTCACTTTGATTATTTGTCTTTTCGCTTTATGGGAGAATCATACCCAGCCCTCAGCGCAACCCCAATGTGAAGGCAGAGCTAAAGAAAGACAGAAACTCTTAGCACCTTAAGCCCTTCCAATGCTGCCCATCATATCACCTCAGGTGGGCTCAGCACCAGTGAGAGCAGCATCACTGTTTTGCCTCAGACCAGGCAAAAATGGGGCTGTGATGCTGAGGGGAGGAGACTTTGTTCTAGGAAGTGAAACTGAGCTATGTCGTAGTGAGTGGTCTTGTGGTCAGCAGATTGCTCTGTTAATCTCTCCATCTCTGTCCACAGCCAGCTAGCGGCACTGTACGTGTTTGCCCTGCCTGTTCCTTGTTTTTAAGGGGCAGGGATACAGACATGCAGATTGTTACACAAGGAGGGCAAATTGCCAACTGTCAGAAAATAACAGTCGCTTAAGTTCCTGGTGTCAGGGCAGAGAAGCAAATAAAACAGTCGGGGCATGGACAAGGCTGATCCAGCCTTTCCTGGCAAAGATCTTGGCCTCAAGTGTGGCTTTGCTCTTCCCTGAGTCTCTCCTGTCATGGAAGGCAAAAAAGTCCCATGGATGGTGCTGCTGGCTGAGTTCCTTGGATTTGGGCTTTATCTAGAGCAGGCTGCCCTTCATCCTTGCCTTTCCGTTTTCATCTCCTGCTTCTTTCTCACATCCTCTAACCTCTGTCCAGCCCTCCTCTTTTCTTTCAAGGCAAGCCCTCTTCATCATCCCTCTGCATCCTGTTTCCAGAATCCCCTAAACCTTGGCATCCCTACATGCAACACCTACTGCAACAGCCAAAAGTACCTCAGACGTTAATATTTTCTCCTCATTCTCTGCCTTCTCCCATGTCTTTCCATGCTCTCCCAACTTCATCCGTACTCCTCTCTGCTTTGGGGACACATTTGTGTGTTTCAGGGTGTGCTGAGAACAGATCTTTCACAACTAAGACACAGTTTCAGCTGCAGTTTCCCATTTGAAAAGCTTTCACTTTGATAATGTGAATGATGTAACAGCAGCAGCCAAGCAGAGCCAACCTGACAGCAGTCTCAGGTGACCTTTTTGGGATTACTGCAGAATTTTATAGCAGTAGTCCAAAAGATAGCTGCATGTCCAAGCAAACACTGGAGCAAATACTCTATTGTTCTGTAAAATATGGGATATGGAAATACTTACTATTTTTCACTTCTGTATTAGGATAAAACTCCAGGACAGAAACATTGGAATTGCTTTACTTGAGGTACTTGTTATTACAGGTTTATTTTTTATTGCATTAATTTACGTTATTTATTTCAAGTAATTTAATTATTATAGTAAAGCTGTGTGACTTGTAGGCTTTTTACATCAAGATCATTCAAGTCTGGGATAATAATACTTTGGAGACGGGGTGAAATTGTGTCTTTGAGATGATTCAATGATTTGCCAAATACTACAATGACCTTGTATGCAGAATTTCATCAAACCCCACCTCTTCTGCCCCTGCTTGTCCTGCAGACTCCCATTTCTTACTCCTGCATTTACATTTGATTTGTAATTCAACAAAAAAAAATGCTGGGGATTATGTTCTGTTCCACCCCAAGCACACCCATCCAAATGTGAAAAAGTCTCGTCAGCCATCACGTATCTGCAAACGGGAGAAAGGGGAGAGTTAAATTCTCTGAAATGCTGCAGTAAAGCTGCACCTTGGACCTATGTGGCTGAGCACTTGATTCTGTGTCCCCCTCTTCTTCTTCTTCTTCCCCCAGCTGGGTGCCACACACCCCTCCTCTCTGTCCCCAGGCACCTTGCAAACTTTTGTCCTTCAGCAGTGAATCTCAGATGATGTTATTTCTTGGTGAGTGATGGCAAGTAAAAAGGCATCCTTTTATAACCAATGGCTTAGGCTGAAGGAGCTGATGCCCATGAGCTGCAGCACCCATGGCATCTGGCCTGGTGCTGTTTATTTGGGCTATAGGAGTCATACACTCAAGTGATGTTTTCCATGAGGCGCTTTGTACACTGTGTGCTCGGATGAAGTGAACCCCTCGCCATCAAAAACACTTCCCCAGCGTCAGTCAAAGATTACATTTTTGATGGGGAGCTCTACTTGATTTAATTAGCTTGATAATTGTATGACTTTCAGATACCATGAGACTTAAATGCATTTTAAAAAATGACTCCCTGCCCAAATGGCAGATGACCAAATTCTTTATAGCAACCAGATAGCTGAATTATTACAGAACAGATGGAAAAATACTTCTGAATTTTCAGCAAACTAGGAGTTTACAGCTTAGATTTAAATTTCTTTTGACCGAGATGTGAATAACAGACATTTTTAATCACATGCTCTATGCAGACAGGTGACCCATTGCCTGTTTTCACTGATATTAAAGCAAATATCTGTGTCTTCCTAAAATGACATTTCATTACACTTCACTACCAAGAAAAGTCCCTTTTCTTGCTACCCTGTTTATTTTTTTCACAGCTTTGGCTATAAAATTACATCAGCTGTTTTTCCAAAAACTGTTTTGTACCTTATGTGGAGCTATTTGCCATAAAATGTTACATTTCCCCAAAATACAATATTCTTTGTAATTGTCTAAATATCTAGGAAAAAGCCTATTCTGGCAGCCGGGGCAGGAGGTTAGTAGATGGATGGGTTTTATTTCTCTGGCTGTGAGAGCAGCTCTGAAGAGCTGCCTAGAAAGCCTGTACGAGGGATGTGTTTGCTGGCATGGTGCAGGGATTCGCGGTGTTCGAGGACATCGGAGGGACACCCGTGGGGCAATGCTGCAGCAAAGACCACAACAACCCTCCCAAAGGGCAACAAAGCTGTGGCTCCATCTGAGCAGTTTGTCCCCTCGTGCAAGCGAAGCAGCTCCCGCTGGAGGAGGTGGCCTCAGCCCAGATCGGCCAGGACATTACAAACTCCTGCCAGACAGGGTGGGTAGCAAAAGTCACATGTGGAATGACAATTTCCATTACAGAGTGTAGATTCCTCTGCTGCCCTAGAGGTTGCTGCTAATGATGACAAATAAGAAGTCAGGATTTGGACACATTGGGAACGAGATTACACAGAAAACCTCAAAGGGCCCCCTTATTATTCACCTGTCCTAGGACATGGCCTTGGATTTCAAGGTTGTATATGCTCCTGTTAAGATTACCTGCCTCATTCACTGCAAAACACCTAGGGGATGTAGGAGCATGTAGGACGTGTACAGACTCTCTTGCATTACTTGCTGTGCAGAAGAAAGGTATAGCATGACACAAGAAGAAAAGGTAGGAAAGACCTTGGACTGTGTTTTGCCCTTGTCAGTGTAGTGCTGACCACTCTCTGTCCCAGTGACTGAGCTTATCTTATGTTGAGTCTTCTCACTCACAGACAAATGCACAGAGAGTGCGAAGTATAGCCATGGGCCCCAAATGTGTACTCAAGATCTCTACTTACCGGGGTTTAAATGACAGTTTTCTGTCCAGCCATCAGAAGTCCACATGGCAGGACCGGGCTGACTCAGGCACTCACCTTGGTGCACATCTGTGTGTGTATTTGCAGGGGCTGGAGGTGGTTTTCTCTCCAGCAGCAAAAGCTCTTGTGGCCAGGAAGTGCCTCTGCCCTTCTGTCTGGAAGAACACAGACCCATGGGGATGAGGTGAATCCCAGCCTTTTCTAGCAAATGTTTTTTCAGGACAAGGGACAACTGATGCAGGAGAACTGGGAGCCATAAAGATGAGGACCTATGATCTAAGTGGTATAAGAGAACTGCAAGGAAAGTTTTTATTGTGGTTTGTCATGTTTCTTTCACATGTATTTCATTATACAAGTTGGCAGAGAACTTGTTCAGAAGAAAAAAAGTTGTCTGGGAAAGTTTCTTCACCCTCTCACTTTTATTCATTGTGGGATGACAGAAATACTAGCTAGATGAATCCTGACTGCTCTGTGTGCAGATAGTAACAAAAACTCCAGGATTCAACAGGGTCCTCCCCATCCACAGCCACTGCATACTCAAACAAGCTTGTAGGCCATATCAATGGCACAAAAGCCCACACTCTCTGCATCTTATGCAGATGCATGACGATCTTGGTGAAGTAGACACACTAATTTCCTGCACTAAATCCCTGTTCATCTTTCTCTGATTTCTTTTCTGTCGTAGAAATTCCATGAGAGTAGGGGGGTTGGTTGTAGATCTTCTTTTAAAGCAATTATTGCTTTTACATCTCATGCTGTGAATATTAAAATTTATGACATTTGATATTCAAAAGCTGATTTGAATCAAACCCTTAACAAAAGGGTTTCCCAAAGTGCTCTGACAGATTTCCTCTGTCTCCTTTTCTCTCTCTTCATTGCTGCTTTTTTCACTTTCATGCATATGTGCTCTCTACTGCCAAGCATTCAGTCATTCAGCTGGTTGGTTGGGTTGGCTTTTCAATAGAGAAGAATCAGTCCAAGAAAAGACATCTTCAATTGCAATACTTCAAAATTTACCCTTCAGTTTACTCCCTGTTCAAGGACTGCTTAGGGTTTCAGTGGCCAGGAGGTAGTTAAGCTGTGTTTGCTAGTGTACTGTCTCTTGCAATATTCAGGTATGGTTTTATTTTGATCTAATGAAGTCATTTTCTCTGCTACTCCTAGTAAAATGACATTTATCCATAGCCAGAGGCTGTAGAGCATATTCTGTTGCAATTAAGTTTGCAGTAAACTGTTGCAGGAAACTGCCAAGAAGGGGATTCCATGCTTAAGAGTTTACGTAAGTATTTGCCTCTGTGTATTGGTTCTTGAATATAAGCCTGCCTGGGCCTCCAAGAACGAGGTGGAGAAAAAAAGTCTGCTGGGCACTGTCTCACCTCCACCAAGCTGATGGTGTTGGTGAGGCAGCTCACAGTGGGTCAGCACACACTCACGGGGCTCAAGGGCTGGAGAGGGGACTTGTGCACCTCTGTTTAGGACCACAGGATTATGAGCCAGTAAGGATATTAAGGAGCCAACTGGCAAGTGAAACAGAAGTCAGTGTGCTGTCTCCAGCATTGTATCTATATAGATAAATGCGTGTGTGAGAGCATATATGAAGTGGTGGAGCATGTCCAGAGAAGGACAACAAAGCTGGTGAAGGGTCTAGAATACAAGGCTTATGAAGAATGGCTGAAGGAACTGGGGTTGTTTAGCCTGGAGGAAAGGAGGTTCAGGGAGCACCTTATTGCTCTCTACAATTACCTAAAAGGTTGTAGCCAGTTGGGCTTTGGTCTCTTTTCCCAGGCAACAAGTTACAGGACAAGAGGAAATGGCATCAAGCTGTGTCAAAACATGTAGATATGGTGTTTAGGGACATGGTTTGGTGGTGCATAAGGACTTAAGGAGCACAGTTGCCTGCCTCAGGTGCTGTTAAGGCCATAGAAGTACTTTGCCATGAGATAAACAGAATGGAGAGACAGCAAAGCACTAACTGCAGGCCTGGTGGAGGTGAGGTCTGGCTAGCACATCGTGAATGATACATCCAGACAAAAATTCCCACTGTGACAAACTGTGTAAGGAAGAAACTGCTTATATGCATATCACCAGTCAAACAAAGATCATTCCAAGTTATGAGGCAGATGTCATCTGTGACCACCAAAGCTTTCCCCTTGAATATGCCTCCATGGATACCTGGAACTTGTACTGTAAGTTAAGCCACAGTGATGGGAATTTGGGATAAAATAAAGGTGACACTATTGTCTGAGGGTTATCTCAGAGCTAGAGGGAGGTTAACCGAGCTGGGGGAGAAGAATGTATTGCTTATAATGGACACAAAGAATGCAGAATTTATGGGCCACAAGGAAAACCAACTCAGCAACTGTGGGGAAAAGGTATTTATGACAGTGGGATATTGTGACCACTGACCACAACCCACCAACTCAAGAAACCCACAGACTCAAAAGAAGAGAAAGACTGAGGATGCAGGCTAACTAGCATTAGAAAAGAGGGAATCATTTAACCAATAGAATAAGAAAACTGTCTTGAGTTCAATGAGCATTAATTCCTTTGTTTGCAAAAATATATGAATCATGAAAAATTTTTGAACAGCAATAATGACAAGTTTTTTGACTCCCCACCACTGAGAAGACTAAGGTGAAGAAGGACAACAGGACACCACCTGGATCCATGGGTGGTGACCATCTTCTGCTTAATATCTCTCTCTCTCCTCTCTTTTGTATTTCTTTATATCTCTTTACCTGACATTTTATTGTTAAATGTTAATAAAATCCTTACTGTTGATTTTGTCATACGGTCTTGTTTGCACCTAATTTGGGCAGAGGCATTTCTAACTAATTGGATCTTAACACGGTAGCCCCGGCAGTGCTGGATTAATGGTTGGGCTCAATGATCTTAACAACTTTATGATTCTGTATATACAAGCATATATGTACATCTCTTTACAAATGCACATAATTTTATACATGTATATATAGTGTGTACAAATGCATATACACATATGCATTTATTATGTATGCATATATGTGTACGATCAAAAACAAGCCCAGCAGCCTGGCATAGGGATTACCCAAAGCTTCACATTGCCAGTCCACTTTACCACAGGGAAGTGAGTAATCAACATGTTGCTATAGAGAATAATAAATCATGCTGCTTCTCACCTTCTTGCATGGAATAAATCCCAAGCTGGATGGAGACCTTAATGTTTGAAACTCTATTCCCCTCCCATTTATTTTAATTGTACGGAAAACAAACTGACAGCACTTTGTTGCTGGCCATTCCTGATCCCAATCTGAAGGCAAGACAACCTTACCAAAACAAGATAACACTGGCAAGTGAGAACTGACACTAGCCAGGGGCCAGCTCAGAGACCCTCATACTATAAGACTGCCACACAGCAGGAGGTCAAATCCACAGCTTGTCGCAGATTCACTTAATGAACATTTTCTCCCTCATTCAGACTTAAAACAAAGGGGTTTAGCCTGCCCCGGATGAAGCAGTGGTAAAAACTCACTTGGATGTCACTAAGTCCAACAGTCTTCCCTCTCCCTTCCTCAGCTTTGTGTTTTAATCATTATACCAAAAAAGTGACCATTATTTTAGGCAGTTGTACTCCTAATTATGGACAACATGAATCTTCATCCAAAACAGCTTCTACTCTCCACCAGGTATTGCTCAAGGTTTGTTTTGTAGACAGTGGTCTGAATTAATTTCTACTTAAAATATAATTTATACATTCTATCAAGCTTGGGCATAAGCTGTTAGAGAAGCAGTACTCTGCAAATTTAATAGAGCTAAAAATTCCTTTTGCTTCTTATTCTTGTCACTTATAGCATTTTTAACTTTTCCCAGAGAAAAACCACAGAAGCAAAAATATCACCCACCAGAAGAACAGCTTGGTGTAGTATATGTAAATATATAAACATCCATAACTTTCAGCAAAAGGAAAAGCATAGTGGTACCTTCAGGTTACATCCATCACATTAGCCCTTTTTAAATATGAGGACCTGATCACCACTTGACTGGTGAAATGTTGCCAGGTATTGGCAGTGCAAAGACATAGGGATACTGCACTGTAAATTCCCATTGTGTTTCATTTCTCCAAGCTGGGCTGCAGGTCACAAAGATCACTGGGTGCAGCAGTGAAGCAGTTTGTGTTTACCATCTGGCAATAACACACTGCAGACCATGGTCTGAGTTTATTTACAGGGGTGTCAGCCCAGCGAGTCCTCTTGGTGCCACTGCATTTACACAAGATTTACATCTGTGCAACCAAGAGCAGAATTTGGCCCTAAATTATGATGTAGTTAAAGACCCTGTGTTTCTGAGTTGCAGAGCATTGTTTACACCCACATGAAATGGGTTGTAAAATGCCATTGCGCTGATTTGTTGGAGTGTTAGACTCAATTTGCTCAGGTGTAAATAACTACCTGGTGGGTGGCATAATATTTGCATCCTGTAGCTTAAGGCGTTGCTGTCTGCTGCAAATCAGTCAGGCTTCAGGCTCCAGTATCCTCCTGGGAGCAGAACGGATGCTCCTGGCCTGGAGAAAGTGATGCAATAGCAGATTGCTAATGAGTGGGAGTTCATGGGGCATGACATACATGGAATAAAATTGGAATATCTTGTGTATATTTTCATTATTTTTTGCAGCTGAAGTCTCGTGTCCTGATGACTCCCTTAGCAATCTCTCCACCAAGAAGCACACCGGAGCCAGATATTAGTTCAATCCCTCAGGATGCAGCTACAATTCCCAACTCGGACACCCCACAGGCTCTCACAGGTACACAATCTCAAGTCCTCCCTGATCAAGGAGTGAGCAGGAATCACAGGCTGACAGCCAGATGCTGTGGCTTCCCAGAACAGGCAGAGCTCATGAAAATGAGGTGTTTGCAGATAGCCTGGAGACCAGTGACAAGGATCAGAGTCCTGCAAGATTATGTTTTGACTACCATGTGTCAAGTTTAGTGGAGATTCAGTTTCATTCCTCTTGAAATGTGACCATCAAAAACCCATGAATGCTCCATTTTAAACCCAAAACTCACCCCCATCAAATATGTTGCAATGACCAGACTAAATCCCTGTGTGAACATGAAGCATCTGTTACAGCTGTGGGGAGAAGAATAGAAGAGCTATGGTCTGACTGTAGGCAGGGTTACCAGCACATAAACTCTAGTGCCTTATCACAAGCAGCAGACGTGGTCATTTTTGAATGCAGTTGAAAAACACTAGATGGATTTTTTGTTTGTTTATATTACCAGAAGTGATATAGGTCAATGCTTTTAAACTGATGTAAATGAGAAGAAAATCAGCAAGACAGTTGATTTACCCTGAGATTTCAGCAGAGAAATGGATTAGATAACATTAGAATCTAAACACAATGCATAAATCTCATTATTTCTTAGCTGGAATGCACAGAGGAGAAGTTTTCCATCTGCTCTAGTGGCAGAATGACACTAAACGTAGTGGCAATGATGATAATAATAATATATTTTATTCTCATTTATCCTTTCACACACAAAGTCTGCAAAGGATTTGGCAAACATCAGCCAAGAGGTGTTTCTTAGCACTACCCTGAGAGGTGTGCCTGGGGCTGTTTCTGGAGGGGGATAGAGAGGCACAGTCCACCAGCGCTACCAGATCACTGAGGTGGCTGCAAGGGCAGAGGCTCTGTGGGTCATTTCAGGCTCTGTGGATGCAGTGCCCCACAGACCTCTGACTGATCATCCCCATGTCACTGGCACCTTTTCTCCCAGCACCTTCTCAATGGTGTGTGGAGGCTTCCACCAGAGCAGGGTTTGCAGGAGATAGGGGGAAGCTCAAGCCAGCTTTTACCTCCCCATCTGCAGCAAAAAGGACCCTAGGGATCCTTGCTCTCCACTGAGGGACTCGGCACACTGACTGCAGGCTGCAGAGTCCCTCCCACAGCCACAGCTGAGGCCTAACAAAACCAGTGGATTGTCACAGCAGAAGCCACATTCTGCAGATTTGTTGAGGTGTGGCACTCTGTGATAGCTGCACTCTGACATCCCCCTGCAATTCATGCATGCTCCTGCTGTATTTCCGTGCACTATCCCTTTGTTTGGCACTTGGAATGTGTAAAGTGGTGTGTAATGGTAAGTGTTATTGCTATTATCCTCCTGTTTACCCAGGATATACTGCTTGAGCCCCTTCTGCTGTTCCCTGCAAGATGGGGTAGCAGAGTGCACTGTGACAGTCACACTAGATTTTCATTATGGTGATGCAAACTGTAAATTATTTCCAACTTTACATGGCTGTCATCATGTCCTCCACTCCACTTGATGGGTTTTTTTTGTCACATATCTGATTTCTGTCAGAGGGTAATGTTATATTGTTTGAGAGATGACAGCTCGAGCACACTCAGCCAGCTATTATAATATGTCTCACTTTAGCCTGACTTTAGGCTGTGTCTCAGTCGCCCTTAGTTACTGTGATGCTACCTCTGCTTCCTCCAAGATGCAGTTAGCCTCAGTCAAGCTTAAAATAAGTTCATGGCAGTGAGGAGAACACTGATTTTTTGCCTATTGCTGACAGGCCGGATGGCATATAGAAAAACTGCCTTTGTAGGCAATGGCTTATAAGAGGTAGCATGCAGAGCTTGGCTATGGAAAGGCTGGGGCAGACCCTGTCACAGACCCTTGTGCAGCACAGTTGTGCTGCTGTGGTGCCCAATGGGGATGTAACACTGCATGCCATGTACAGTTTCCCTTGAGGTGATGCGGTTTGCAAAGTGTTGGGTTGGACACAGCAGTTCAGGAAGCTCCCAAAGACCAGAGTCTCTGCTGTGGCATTGTGCAGCACAGTGCAGAATAAACCTCCAGAAATTACAGCTGCATTAGGGTCAGAAGAAGCGAGGATCCAAAGTCTTTCCAAAACTCATATCAGAGCAGTGCTTTTCAGAGTGGTTCTCAATGAGCCACTCTAAAAACACAAGGAGGAAAAAAAAAAAAACACCACCAAAACACACCTCAGGCTGGCATTCACCCCTTGCTGTAAAGTGACTCTGCAACTCTCTGTCCTGCCCAGGGCATTTTTCTGGTCATGAACTGCATGGACAAGGTAGACTCACGGAACCAAGCCACAGGCATGCACAGGAGCTTCTTTAGATGCATGTGGCTTATCCGAGGCTGTGACACTGAGCTAGACCTAAACTCAGTTTGCTTTGCTTTGGCAGTGGGTGATCAGTGTGAGGAAGTCTGACTCTGCCATTGAAAATGGCAGCAATTCACTGGTGAACGGAAGAACTTTAGAAATAGATAGAAATGTGTAACTCTAGTGTTTTCTGGGATGATCTCAGGACTGTTTTGTAATAACCTTGTTGGGATTTTATGTCTACAGTCTGCATTTATGTCAACAAACAAGCAAACCTGGGGCCATACCTTGACAGAAAAAAGGTGCAGCAGCTGCCGGAGCACTTTGGCCCCGAGCGGCCCTCGGTGGCCCTGCAGCAGGCAGTGCAAGCCTGCATCGACTGCGCACTCCAGCAAAAGGTGGTCTTCTCCCTCATCAGGCAGGGCTATGGAGGCGAGATGGTGTCAGGTAAAGCATTTATTTGTGGCCAATAGGGAAGTGCTTGAAATCTTAACCCAATCCCAAATCCTGACTGCCCTGGCTGTCCCGTTCATTTCAGTGGGCTGGCAACCAACTTTGAACATCACTTACACCTTCGAACATCACTTACCTGATTTGAACATCACTTACACTTACTCCTTCGGAGCTGCCGAAGGAATTGCTTTGGTGTCAGATGAACGAATATCAGTCAAGTGTATTGCAGTGGTGATTCAGGGGAGGAACAGGCACTCCAGTGTCCGGCACTTACCAGTTTTGGAGCAGTGNTGTTCACTTCAGTGGGCTGGCAACCAGCTTTGAACATCGCTTACACCTTTGTAAAGAGAGCTGCTGAAGGAATTGCTTTGGTGTCAGGTGAAAGAATATCAGTCAAGTGTATTGCAGTGGTGATTCAGGGGAGGAACAGGCACTCCAGAGTCTGGCACTTACCAGTTTTGGAGCAGTGCTGAGGCCTGGGCTATGAGCTGAGGTTTTCATGCAGCTGTACAAAGATGAGCAGCAATGCCATCCTACTTCATGACACACATTGCTACCACAAGTACACATGCACGCCTCATGCAATGAGGTGGTAGAACACTGGAACAGGTTGCCCAGAGAGGGAATTGATGCCCCATCCCTGAAAGTATTCAAGGCCAGGTTGTATGGGCCTTGGAGCCATCTGATCTATCTGAAGATATCCCTGCCCATTGCGGGAGGTTGGACTAAGTGACCTTCAAAGGTCCCTTCCACCTGAAACCATTCTGACTCTATGATTCTATGTTGCTTTAAAGGACAATTCTTAAGGACTTCAACTGCTGGTGTGTCCTCTGCCTGCAGTTCATGAGCTCTCAGCTGCAGAAATTGTAAAAGTCTCATGGCAATTCCCTATGCAGCAGGACTACAAAAATATATCAGAGAGAATCAGAGATCAAAGGAAACTTCCCAGGAGCTCCTCATCCTCCCACAGTGACACTTGCAGTGTCCTGATGAGTCTCCCTTGTCCCACACTGGCCTCAGTTGAATCTGAACTCTCTTTTATCAAAGCAAGAGTTTTGTGTCACAACATTGTTTTAGCACATGGGGATGCAGTGGGAATGAAACAATTATGGGAATATGCAAACAGCACTCTCCAATGAGCTGCTGCAGATGAGTCAAGCATGAACATGAAGCCAAAGACTGCAAGTCCAATCAGTTTCACTGGGATCACAGTGGCTCAGTTGTGCCATTGAGACCTTCTTGTGTGGGAGCCCAAGCTCTGGCCCTCTGTGCAGCATATAAATCCAGCTTCTTCCCTGTGTTCTAGTTGTCTCTAATCACAGTCATGCCT
The DNA here is from genome assembly GCA_013390005.1 of Calyptomena viridis. Taxonomy (NCBI): domain Eukaryota; kingdom Metazoa; phylum Chordata; class Aves; order Passeriformes; family Eurylaimidae; genus Calyptomena; species Calyptomena viridis. The sequence goes on from WEIV01002824.1 coordinate 58,364, forward strand.
TCCCTAAAGGACATCAGAAATACTCTGAGAGTGATCCAGACTTGTTCACAGAAACACAAGACTGAAGCAATTTAGCGCAAAGCTTCATTTTTCTAGTTCTGTGCTGCATGTATGACTTTCATTACAAACAGGAGAGTCACATTATGCACCAAGCCTGCCAAACTCCTTGGTCTCAGTTCCTCTGAGCCAGCTCAGCTTCAGCCTCATCTGAGCTAAAAGCGCCTGGTCAGCATTGCTTCCAACTTCATGCTTCTTCTAATCATCAAGTAGAGGTGAACAGCCTTCTAGTCATGGCCTGGCTCTGCGATAGCACCTCACTCCCAGCCCAGCAGCAGTGCAGACGAATTTTGTCTGGGGCTTTCCAAACTTCCCATGGCTTGGCTCACAGTTGTTCAACTGGCCATGGAGTATGATCCCTCACAGCAGGTCAGGCCAACAGGAAATCTCTAAAGTTATCCCAAAAATTTTAAGTCTAGCATTGTAATTTGCACTTGTTAGCAGTGTAGGGAGGTTGTTGGATTGAGAAAAAACCTTCCAGGTGGAGGAGTTCAGGCAGCCATATCATGTAGTCCTCCCTACAAAACTGTTGACACTGAATGTGTCCTGCTACAATTGATTCTGAGAGGTCTGTTGTGACCCTCCACACCTCCAATTGCTGGGACTTTATGCTCTTTTAGGTTCCTGGCTAAATATATCCCCTGATAGCTTTGCCCAGGAATTTTAATTGCTTTGTTCTCACCCTTGAGTTTAATCTAAGACGCATTCCTAGAAAGTCACACTCATCCTGTTAGGCTGAAATACACAGTTTCTTTCAGGTGAGAAAGATCTCTGGATTAGTGAAAGGAATAGAAGTGTCTTGTCACAGTCCCACGTAACAGGATGGTGATGGCTGCAGTGCCACAGGTGAAATTTCTGTTCCCTGAACATTGCTGTGGTCTGCCTGTGCACTTCTGCAAGTGTGAATTCACCCATCTTGAGCCTGAATGACCAGAATGGTGCCCATCAGTCCACCTCAGATTTCGCCAGGATTTTATATAGCAGCATTAACACCCCCTTGTCTCTCCTGGAAATGCTTTGTTCTACACCTCCCTGAAATATATCTGACTTTATGACTGTGTCACCTTGGTGGCTTATGGGCACCTGATACGCCTACATCAACATTTCTTCTCCCAGCAGGTCATATTGAGCCTCCTCAAAAAAATTATGGATTGCTGTGTACTTTCTAGATTTTTTCCCCCTCATTTTTACAATTACAGAACTCAAAATTAGTCAATCCTTTCTGTGCAATCTTCCTGTCCTCTTCTCCATCAAAAATGTCTCATAGATTACAGCACCCACAAAAATCTACTGATGGTTCCTCTTTGGGACTTGGAGTCTCTTGCCAGCATACCCTGTTGTCATTTCTTGATCCACTTTCCATATGCAATCATTTCCAGTTTAATGAAAGATTTCTCATACTTTACTGAATTCTGGATTGACCACAACTGCCAACCTTCCTTTGCCTATAAATGCAATTAACTTAGTAAATACAGATCCACAACGAAGCTGTTACCTCTTCAGTACAACCCTGGTACCTTTTATTCATTCACAGACATGTCTTTAATTCTTATCTTCCCATTATCTTTTAAAACCTTGGGTATTGCTGAAGTCAGCCTAGTAGCCCATCACTATTAGTGATCACTACAGATCACATTTTTTCCCCCTTCCTTAGACCAGGGTATCATAATTGTCTCCTTCCAATCTCACAGTACAGTTTTTAGATGGATGCATATATTAGAAATCCTTGCACTGCTGGTCATGCCAGTCAGCATCTTTCAGCACTCCAGAAGGAACGCAATCTAGGTCATACAAACTCAGCTCCTTAAGCTCCTCCAGTTTGTTGTGTGCTTCAGGTGAGGTAATTACGTAAAATATTTTAAGACATGCAAATACTTGAATAAAATCTTTTCCCCTGCCCTCATTCTTCCTCCTGCCGTACATCCCCAGGTATTGAATTGATCCTGTTTGCTTTTTAGTTTCAGGTTCTTTTGAGGGGAAACAGCATCTCCAGAGTCTGTTGGTAGTGAACAGCATTGGGTATGTCCTGCGCTTCCTGAAGAAGCTCTGCCGCAGCCTCTTGTGTGACAATCTCTTCAGCAACCAGCCTTTCCAGCAGTACAACCCTGCGACAGAAAGCCCGGAGGTGTATGAAAACAGACAAGTGGAGGCAGGTAGGCTGCTTGATCAGCTTGGGCTCAAGATTTAATGGAGCTGAAGAAATTACTGCCATTTTTTGGTGCTATACTGTGTATGATAGAGAACTGCAGGCCTCTGTGGGACCTTTCCAGAGGGAGAACGCAGGCTGATTGTCAGTACTTTTCTTAATGGCTATAGAGAAGGCTTTCAGGTAAGCAGCACTGTGTTGAGAAGCGGTGGAGATAATTTTTAAATTATTTTATATTTATATGTTTCTTTTATCTCTTTTCCTAAGGAAACAAGATTTGAATGGTCTCGTTGTCCTTGTTTCTGTCAATTTTCTCCCATAACTTTTGGCCTCCTCAAGCATACCTGATCCTGAGGAAGAAGCCTCAAAGGGATTAAGTTCTTTCAAACTTCAGGCAGGCAGGCAGGTAGAGGGGAAATTTTCCCTTCTGCATATAATTCAACCATCATATTAGACACTAAAATATCCCCACTGACTACCAAGCCCTCTCTGCTTACAGCCCTGCTGTACAACATTGCCTATCCTGGGTCTTCATAGCTTTCTGCTCATGCAGTTCCTTGGCTTATTGGCTGCAAGGAGAGGTGGGAGGCTGGGTGAGCACGTGGATACCAGTCCACACTTTGGTGTAATCATGGCATGCCAAAATGGGTATTCTCTGACCTGGCACTGCCCCAGCACTTGTGTGCTTCCCTGCCTGCATGCAGCTAGTTTTAAGGATCACCTGCAAAGAAGGACAGTTTGTATTCATTCTAGGGGACCTCTTACTGGGTGAGAGGAGAGAGCCACCCAGAGCAGTGCAGTTTAGGATCAGGGTTGCCAGTATAAACCTGAGGTACGTATAAACGTTATTAGCAGTAGCACACTCAGCCTGGATGGTGGTGGTCCTGAGAGGCACCTGCCTGGAGCAGCACTGGGCTCTCAGGACGCTGGGACAGGGTGCTGGCCCCCTTGGAGCTGGGACATGCCTGCAGCCCCATTTGCAATCAGTGGTTGGAAGGCTGCCCTACTACGGACATTGCAAAAGCTAGTTTAGGAAAAGGAAAGATGCAAATTACGGGCATGAGCCTTCATTTCACCTGCAGGCTTCCTCCTGGCTTAAATTATTTTTCTTTTTCTTTTATTAACAACACCGTGGGTGTCTCTCATGCATTCAGTTTAATGGCAGATACATGCTGGCTGGAAGAAAGGTGTTTTAGTGCCCACAATTATTATCTGTGAATCACTTGTTTGCCAGGAAGACCCTAAGTGTGTGCTTTGCACACCAAAGCTGTGCACACAGTGCAGAAATCTTCTTTTTGTGCAAAGAAATCCAGCTGCCACTCTTTCATATAGGGGAGGAAAGTCAGGAGCCCAGACTGAAAACCAGTATTTTTCTTTCCTCTTGATTAGGACATTTGCAGCAAGCTGAATGTTTTTGAGAGGTCAAGGGATTTCTGTAGCACTGAGCAAGTGCAGCCCAGGAGGTCTGGCATTTGCGTTTGTATTTGCATTTTAATTTGCATACCCATTTGCATGGCAGGGCTGTATGTGATAGAAGGCAACTCCACAACCAGAGTTTTTACAGTGACTGTTACACTCTGAGCACCTCCCTCCCCACAAAATTTCAGTGCAGATATCCCTGACATCATTCCCATTGGATTTTCCCAGACACTGAAGAAGGGGTAAAATATTATTTTTCCCTCAGACTGGACAGAAGAGGTGGGTGTAGGCACAGCTTCTCTTTCCTCTAGGTCTCCCACTGGGTGGAGGGGACAATTAATAGCTTTCCAGAAACAGCATGGGCTGGGGAGCCTAGGCTAGCCAGGTGGGTTTAGATTAGATATTAGGAAAAATCCTTTACTGTGAGAGTGGTGAAGGACTGAAACAGGTTATCCAGAGAAGCTGCGGATGCTCCATCCCTGGAAATGTTCCAGGCCAGGTTTGATGGGGTCCTGGGCAAACTGGTCTATTGGGTGACATCCTTGCCCATGTCAGGATGGATGGTGGGAGGTTGGATCTAGATGATCTTTAAGGTCCCTTCCAACTCAAACCATTCCGTGAGTCTATGGAGGAGCCAGCTGGTCCTGCAGTAAGAGAGGCTGTGATAAGCAGTGCCCTTTCCAGAGTATCTGGATGCTTGGGTGGTGGTTTGATCTGACAGCCCCAAAAGAGGATGCTCCTTTCAACAAATATTAACAGAAAAATGATAAGACAGGATTTTAGGACAGCTTCAGCTGGGCTACTCTGCTGAAGCCTGTCCCTGTGCCTGTGAGGAGGGCTGGGGGGCAGCTCAGCAGCTTCACCATCTAACCCACTGCATCCCTGTGGGCTCTGGGATGCGGGCTGGAAAGCTGGGGGCTGGTAGCTGCAGCCAGATAGTTGTTTGGAAAACCCAACTACAAGTTTATTTCTCAGTCCCAGAGCACACAGAAAGGTATGGAAGGAGTAATTAACTCTGCCACATAAAGCACCTGAAATGGGGAATTTGGGAGAGGTGAAAGTCTACCTGTTCCCCAGGGCACCTTGTGCCCAGCTCAGGAGCTGTTTGTCCATGTCCGTGTGACAGAGGAACTGGAGTTATGGCCTCTCACCCCTCAAGTTGCACTCACTGGGAGCCAGGCAGGTACATAGTATCCCTGTTCATCGTGTCAGTCTGTATTCAACAGCTCGGTTGGCACCACTGGAGTAACTCCGGTTTTAGGCACTGGTGTTTTAGGCACTGAGTCTATGTTTAATATTGTATTGCTTAAATCTCCTTCCATCTCCCCAGGAGCTAGCATTTCTCTGCAGCAAGGTCAGCACAGGGAAGTCCTCTGCTACACAGACCGAGGCAGGATTTTCCCATAGTGGCAATAAACAGGAGAACAGTAGGAGCTCTGCTTGCAGACAGGTCTGTGAGCGTGCCTGTTAGGATAAAGCTCATATGGAAGGAGCAGGGCCATAATAAAAAAACACAAGAAGCCATGCAAAGCAGCCACATTTTTCATTGTTTTTGTTCTTCAGCTTGTAATCGAGATGTTCTTTCTTTTAAAATCATGTGTTTTTCAGCCCCTGCGTACCGATGAACGTAATACATGTATTGATTTTGGTGCATTTACTCTTGATTTACACTGTCAGAAGTGAGAGGAGAAGCAAGCATCATGTCCAATCATATTAATCCGCTTACACCATACAAGAGTCACCTTTTAACCTTGCCCCAAAGCACATGCCCCTAAGCCATTATTCACCTGTGCTCACAGCAAACTGCCAGATGCTAATGGCTGTGTACGGGCCAGATGGGATTTGTTGACATATGCATATATCACTTACAATGATGTTTTACATGTCTAAGAAGTACACACTCACCGGGCTGTGCCTAGTGCTGGCCTCTGCAATGAGCCTTTTTGGCTGTGCATTACCCACCCTGCACCTGAGCCCCAGCTCTGCCTTCCCCGTCAATGCCTCTTACACCAGCACCCAGTGGCCCTGCACGTGGGGCGAGGGTTCCTCTCCAGCCCTCTCCCGATGTTTGTGGCTTCACTGCCTTGTCTTGACACAGTTGCGGACATTTCCCATGGCTCTTTCTCAGCTGTGAAGGGACTTTCTGGCTCACAAGAGCAGTTTGTGAGGAGCAGTTTTTGGACTCCCAGGAAAAACATGGTTTCAGGTCTGCATTACAGCAAATCCTGAGATGTTACCTGTCCTCGCAGCACCGGGGTTCAAAGCACTTCTGGACCCACACCCCAGGATTTTCTACGAGAGCAGTAGTGCAATTAGAGGTAAAATGATGGCAAGATCTGAGTGACCTTTTTAGAAAATGCTATGAAGTGTGCCAGGGACTACACAATGGGAAGCCAACAGAGATCCTGTGAAGTGCCTCCACACACACACTGTGCTTTCGTTATTTCTCTCATGCTGAGCTAATGGAGGCTTGGATGGGACCACACAAAAGGGATATTTGTTGGACACCTACACGGTGTTGAAATGCACCTATGAAATGTTAGACTACTTTTGAGAGGAAAGCATGTTTATTATAAAACTTCTGGCTAATCTGATGGTGAGCACAGAAATTAAAATAGTTTCTCTTATGTGGAAAGCATGACGCTTGATAAATATCTACTTTCCCTTTTCAGACAATCCTTTCTTTGTTCTTTCAATTCTGAACCTTGGGTTTTGGCTATTTTGTGTTGTTATACAATTGATGTGCTCCAGGCAGAGCATGACTGCACTTTCTTTAAGCAAGGACTCCTGAGGCCACTCTGCATCATGAATAACATGGGGGAAAGCAGGAAGGTCTGTGAATAAGGTTTCCAGCCTTGCTCTTCTCCCCATGGCCAAGTCAAATTTGTATGTTTAGATACCGCATGGAGTTCCCTACCACTGTCCACAGGAGAACAGCATCTCTTCTTGTGGCACTTCTTGGAAGTAGGGATCTATATGGAGCAGAAGCACAACATGAGGTAGAGGTACCCTATACTACATTAATGCCCCTGTCTATAAGAATGTGGACACTTCCTATCCACAAACACCTGAAAAGCTGGTATGAGAAGCAATACAGCAATGCACAATAGGAGCATGACTGGTAGGCAAGACACTAGCCTGGGAGCTGGATTTTTATAAGAGAGTTTCCCATTGACTGTGTGGGCAAGTTACCCTTCCCTGCTGTGCTTTTATTTGAGCATTTGTTGAAGAAGGGCAATAATTCTTGCTACCATGTGCAAAGCCCTTCTAAAACAGCTAGGAAAAAAAGAATAATATGATAGAAAACCACATATTATTACAATCAATATTTTCAGTTCCAAGCACCAAATAAAAAGCAGCTCAGAAATTTCAAGCCCTGAGAGGATAAGAAAAATGTTGTCTTTCTCCTTTCTAGTACTGTGGCTTGTTTAATCTTGTCTTGTTGCATGCTATGAGGAAGAGTGGTCCTGGCTTCTCAGCACACTCAGAATAAATGGCTTTTATGGCTATCAATAGCTTCGGTGCTCCTCAGCATTTAATTACCTGCAAAGGCCATTTATTGCCTCATATATTCCTCTACCATTATCATTATCCTTTAAACAATAAATAAAACATTAAGGTCACTCTTAAAGAGGGAGCAGAGCCATCCAGCCACAACAAAGTATAATATAAAAAGTTTATCTGGTATTTGGGGCATTTGGATTGGTGACAGAGCCTGCAGTAAAGTCAAGAAAGGGTAGGATGGCTCCCTTCCCTTCCCTTCCCCTCCCTTCCCCTCTGTGCTGGAGTCTGTGCATCCATCAGCAGGCTGGGTGCCTTATTCCTCCCCACCTGACCCAGCTGGCCACAGGGCAAGGGATCCCACTGATCTCCAGGCTGAAGTCCTGCTTGCAGCTGGAGCACCATCCCCAGGGCTGGCTTCCTGATACCAGATGTCCAGAATGGTAACTCCGTGACAGAGCAGGAGAGGCAAGTGCAGCTGGAGCTGCATGCTGTAGTCCAAGAAACCTGGAGAGGGACAGGAAGAGTTTAGGATAGTCCAAAAGGTAAGAAGTAAAGGCAGGAGGGTGAAAGAAAAGAGAGTCAGTCAATGCTTCTGTAGAGGAGTTTCATGAGCGTGGTATCCAAGGCTTTAGCATTCAGACTCTTTAAACCTAGATCAGAAGAAACTGAAAAAATGTACAGTAAGGAGCAAATCCTGGCAGGAGGAAAAATAAGATACATGGTAGAGAGAAAATTAATCTGTGATGTAATTTGCCTGGACTGTATGGAATTGGCAGAACTGGATAAATTGAACTTTCTGACCTTTAAGTTGTGTGATTACTGAAGAAAGACTGTTCCTTTAAGTTTATGAAATTGTATCTCTTTGTGGATGCTAAGCACTGAAGCTATAAGCAGACATCCCTCCAGCAGCCAGCCCAAGGGAAATCATTCCCACATTCTGCTGGGCTGTTTTACCTCTGCTGACTTAAGGGGTGCAAGAAGATACATCTCTTTTGAAAAGTTACCCCTGGAGGCTAGGAACTCTGCTCCAAGCAGGGAATAAGTAAAAGCCCAAAGGCCCTTTTGTCCTTCTGCCCAAGATGTGCTCAGTGCCATGGCACAGACACTAACAGTTCTGGAGACTGCCTGGGCTGCAGCTATGGAGGTTAGAAAAGAGAGCCAAGCTACGAAATGGAGTTTAAAGATGCTTTATTTTACCATATCAAAGGGTGTGCTTAAGAAAAGTGGATGAAATTATGGGCATAAATGCATGAAGCATGATGGATGTGATCATATTCACTTTAGAAAAGAATACCCCTGGGTATATGAATTTAATTCTAGCTTTACAAGCGTAGTCCTGTGGAGAAAGCATGAGCACTTTTAGAACCCCAGTCAGGTAAATCATGTGACTGTAACTCTGTTTTAGCTCTAGCTTTAGCTTTAACTTTGTTTTAGCTCACTACGACTTTTCCCTAGAGCTATGTGATTCCTTTAGGAGATATCTGAAGTTGAGAGTCTAGGTTTTTATTTTAAATAGCTTAAATTAAAGTTGAAACAGGAATTTCCATTCCTAACTTCTAAAATATTGATACAAATACCTGTGATCCAATATTCCAGTATTTCAAGCAGTCAGATGGGCAGGCCACAAGCCAGAACTGATAATGAAAAACTTATCTAAGTGCTGTAAGTTTTAGCCAACATGACCGACCTGTTTTTTCAAAGATGCTAGTGGGAAAAAATAGGATCCTCGGCATCCTTACCTTGTGCCAGTTCAAGCCACATCAGATAATATCACTTGGGAGCCACATGGAGTGTGTTGGTGTAGGCTCTGAGAGCCCATGAAGACCAGGGCAATGAGATGTCCAGCTCCTTTCTGCTGGGTTGCTGTTGCAGCCAGGGTAGTAGAAAGACTGGCTATGGCAGTGAAGGGGGCTATGAGATCTAAAGCCATCACTCGCTAAGCAAAACATAAAACAAGAAAGGTTTTGGAAGAGCAATGAACACTGGCTTGTGTTTTGTGAATTTGGTTGAGAGGGCCCTTGCATAGGGACTGCCTGGTACATGGTCCCTTTGTGGGGCCTCGGCTTGGACGCAGTGGGAGGAAGCAAAGCCAGTGGGGGGAAAGGGAATCTGGTGTTTAAGGTATTTCAATCTGGCAGGTTTCAAAGTAGATTCAGATTTTTTTGCATGGGACATTACTGATTTTTGCTTGGATGTTCTTCAGTTTTTCAGCACAGTTTTTCACCTCCCCCATGTGAAAAACTCTCTTTTAGGCTTTTAGCATTATTCCTCTTTATCTGTCTTTATCTACCTTCTGTTTCTCTCTATCCTTTTCCAGTTCACTACAAAACAAATGGAAACACACACACAATGGCATTTCCATTTTCATGGAAATAGAACATCCACTTTTTTCCTTGAAGATTCTTGGGCACTGTTTAATCAACAGTGCTCCCCAGTTCCTCAGGATTTATTTGTTTGCAGTAATTATACACCATCAAAATACTTTCTGAAAGTAGTAACACACAGCATCTGGCGGAAGAACATCAATCTGTTGGCAAAATGAGTGCAAAGCAGAGGATTAAAGCAATTAAGAGAGTAGCAGAAGTGAACTGTTGGTGTCGATGTGCAATTTGGTGTTCATGCTGGGATGGTGCTGGCTGTGGGCAGCAATGAGCAAGGTAAGGGTGCAAGGCAAGGACTTGCACCACCAGCAGCTGGGCAAGAGAAATATTTCCTTAGCTCTGACTGAAACAAAGCTGCAAATGGTGGTTTGGGAAGTCAGATATTTTGCGGCTGGTTTCTTCATGGAAGAGATAAAGTTACAGAAGTGACTTAAACAAAAAGGTGGCAGTGGCTTGCCAGTCTTCATCAGAGAAGCCAAATTTAAGGAAAATGCAGTGAGGCTGGAGATGAGTGGGGTCCTAGGTTAAGCCTAGGCCTCTCCCAGCATGGCACAGTGCAGCACGGTGATGTGAACAGAAATTGGCTCTGTGTGATCATGGAAAGAGAAGGGGATGAAAAGACTTGACAAAGATGAATTGATGATTTCCTAGCTTCTGGGATTGAGATCAACCAGAGATATGACAAGCAGCAGCAGAGAAGACAGGAAAATAAAGGTTTTGTGAAGAACAACTAAGGCTTTAGGGCCCATATATGTTGTATTTATAGGACAGAAGAAATATCAGAAAGTTCAGCTGGGCTGCAGCAATGGGCAGGGAGAAATGAAGCAAAGACTTTATAAAAGATCTTGAATCTGCATACAAACACATGCACAGGCTAATGCTTTATATGTACTCTACTTAATTTCTGGATGAGATTATTATTATTTATGAATGAGCAAGCGCAGTTTATTTTGCTGCACTTTGCTCTAGACATATCACTTCTTGTGTCTCAAATTACTTGTTTTTCAAACAGTAAAAATTTGCTGTTAAATATTTTAAACCAGCAGTAAGCAATATAACTCAGGGACATTCGTCATAGTGGTAGCAGATAAAAAATGCACTAAGTACTTCATCTGCAGAGAATCCTAGTATATAATACCTTGAAATTTTCAAATAACACAGTCATTTTTATCTAGTCTATTCCATATACGGCTTTTTGTGACTTCTAATAGTGTTAATTATAAGATTATGGAGTACCTTATAAACTACCTGAAAAACCCCCCTAGCTTCTGCTAGAAGCTGGAAACTGAAAAGATCGATTGCAGCCTCTCCTATCTCCCTCTGCCTTTGCAGAACCATTGCTGTGCTAAGACACAAAACTATACAACCCTGATAAATCTTCTTTTCATGATGTACCTTTTGGTATAACATAAAGGCAAGGGAGAAGAGAAGAGAAAGGAGGAGCAGGTCTGAAATCAGGTGGAAGAGACCAAAGGAAGACTTTTTCTAAAGGCTGGATCTCTGTGTTGTTGAAATCCCTTTGCCTTTGCTTGTAGGTGTGCCTGAAAAATTAGCCTATGCTGTAACATAGGACTAAAACCTCTCCATTGCAATGCAATGCATTTATTCAATTATCCCTAAACACTTTAAAAATTAAAAAAATTCCTTGATGGGTTATTTATACATACAAGCACCTTTTATTATTAAATCTAATATATTTGTCAGCAGCTAGCTTGTGAATTTACTCTACCTTTTTATTCAGTCTGGACAATAAAACCACATCAATCTGTTCCCAGCTGGTTTCATTCCCTGGTTCTACTGCGTTAAACACAATGTGGCTGCTGTCTGGACTGCAAACACTCAAGGGAAATAGTTTAAATAATGAAAAAATAATTGCCTATGCTGAAGACCTTTTAATCAGGACAACATTGGATTTTTGAAAATCTCTAAAAATTTTAGATTCTTGATGTTAACTAATTGGCAGCTTCTGCTTGGGGGATTCAGCATTTCAGTTACTGCAAAATATTTTTTAGCATCTAGGGCACAGCTAGATCATACATGGTGCAGCAAAGGCCCAGACTAAACCCTGGAGAATTCATTGCAGGTTTTATCTCCGCAATGTGACCATGGTTTCAGTGTTCATAAAATCTGCATCCACAAGTGGATGAGGCGTGTTTACATTTTTCTGTTCCGATTGACTAGTAACTCCCTATTTCTCCCCTGTGGATGCAACTGTGTGTTCCTATAACCCATGCAGAAGTTATCCTATAGGCTGAAAACCACAGGCGTGACAGCCCTGATCCGCTGTTGGCGGATGCCCTGGGCTGCCCGCTCTCTCACTGCCTCTCTGCAGCAGCCTTGGGGACGCTGTGACTCCTTGGGGATGTGTCTCCATGTCACTCGGCCTTGGCAAACAGCGAGCAGCTCAGCTCTGCTGCCACAAACCAGATGTTGCTCTCTGTAATGTTTTTCTTGTCCAGACAAATTGTGGCAGCCATGGGTTGGTGTGGAAATGGTCTGGTCCTTGCCCAGCTGTGTGGGGTGCAGATGCGTGCACCAGACAGTGATGTTGAGATGGTATAGGAATGCCTGCTAAGGGGTGACATCATATTTCCATTGCATGTCCGGACGGGCGATGGAGCTAAAAGGAATGGGCTGGTGCTGTAATCCCAGAGTAAATCACAGCAGGCAAAGCTGGAAAGTCTTAATTCATCATAGGAGGTTCTTATCTTTAGACAGATGCATGCAGGCTCAAGCTACAGGGAAGATAACATCCATGATATGTTCCTGATTGGATGGAAATGTGTGAGACTGTTTGGAAGGCACAGAAAAAGTTCTTTTATAATCTTACAAGAGCTGATGTTGAAACAGAAGATAGGATTTCAGAGCCAAGGCATATCTTTCACAATCTCAAATACTATTTACATTTTTCTGCTCTCTCCCTTTCTGGCTTACGCTAGATTGAACTGATGGTTAAAGTCACCTGAAGAATTTCCTTCTGCATTTCATCATTTGGTTTTTGTGTTTCCCCCCTTTTATTTTTCCTTTCATGAAAGCTGATGTGCAGAGTTTCCAAGCTGCTGCTTAAAACTGTCCCCTCCAGCTCATGGTAGGGGTGAGCCAGATTGGTCAAATGCCATCCTTATGCAGGAAGCTGGAGCCAAGCTCAGGATCTATAAAACACAGTCAAAGATAAAACCATACAAAGAAGTCTCTCAATAGGATTTTGACACTGTGGCTGGCTCCTCTCAAAATGACTGGGAGATGAAAAAAGGCTGGCCCTGGCTGGGAGAAAGGAGAAGTCTCAGAAAGCTATGATATCATGCCGCTTAAAATATGGAGTTCACATCTGGTCAATCCATTATAGACAATATATGGTAGCACTTTAAAAGGTACAGGGAAGGGTTGGAGGGCAAAGCCCATCACTAAATGATATGAGGAATAGGAGACGGCACAAAAAAAAGGAAGAGTGTGGGCAGAGAAAAGAAAGACAGAAATAAGTCTATATTGACTGTGAGGAAAAGAAATTAATGGGGAATTTAATTAAAGCAAATACAAATAATTGAGCATTGCAGGTGGTAAAGTAAAAAGCTATGTAATGACCTTAAAGTATGGTCCTAGAAGGAAAGGCAGGTGTCCCAGGAAGCTATCAGTATGTCAAAGTGGACCACTCTGGTTTGGGGATCAGTGTCCAGTATGCTCAGAAGTAGGGCTGTGGGTTTCCAGCAGTGCCCCATGCAGCCTTCACCCAGATGCAGGCACTCCATGGCTGTGCAAGACATGATTTGTTAACTGGGAAAAGGAACTCTCATCCCAGTTTACTGCCCTGACCTTGGGCTCTGCTGTCCAAGCAGGAATCTGGGGACAAACCCAGAGAAAAGCATGGGGGTATCAGAAAAGGGAAAGCTGGATCAATATAAGTTGAGATGGCTGGAAGGGGAACAGCCTGGGGAAGAAATGGCTATGCATGTCAGCGGTGTGGGAAGAAGGAAAATAGAAAAGAGAGATAGGAAAATAGCTGGCAAAATGGGAAAAAGGCGATGCTGCAGGTGTAGGAAAGAAGTGTTAGAGTGAGGTTGAAATGGTGGGAATATGATGGAAGAAGCAGTAGGAAGAGATGATGGGGAAGAACAGTGGAAGAAGCAGGTGGGGGAGGTATAAGAGGAAGAAGCCTGAGAGGTAAAGGAAGACAGAGATGTAACATGAGCAGTGATGTGGGAGCAGCAGCAAGTGAAAAAATTATCACAAGACATGTTTGGCCTGCGAGTAGAGAAGGCAGAATAGAGTGTCTTTGGAGTGCAGAAAAAGCTTTTTCCTATAGAAGAAATTTTAGCAGAATAAGTTTGGGCTTTATAAAAGATGTGGAAGAAATACTGGGAGATTAGATTTGCTCAGGAAAATGTCAGCTAAGGATCATCTTTCCTGTGTATACACTATTTTTCATTTCCTGATTGACTTGAAATTGATTTTGATTTGCTTTCCTAATGCAGAATGAGAGTCAATTATTTTGTCTTTTTCGAGTGTCTCTATTCACAGATGCTGCCAAAGGTCCAATGTTTGTGTTCTGCATTCACACATGCATCCATGTGGTACTCCATAGTGGCAAAGGGATAGGGCTGAGGCAAAGAACTTAATATGTTACAGACGTGAGAGACAAAACAAGTGTTTTTCTTCATCTGAATGGAGAACTGGTGTCCAGAGATGACAGATAACCTAAAGAAGATCATTCCAGAAGTCTACAGCAGAGCTGAGGTGATAGCTGCAGGTTCTCAGACTGTTTTAACTCTCAGCTGCCCCATCTTCAGGAATTTGGCTAGGAACCACAGAGGCTACTATTTTAAAGATACTCAGCTAAATAAATATGCATTTTTAAATTGACAAAGTAATTGTGGCTTTCTTCCTCTCCTCCTTTTTTGCATTTTGAGGTGTGCTCGATATAACAGCCTTAGGCTTTTCAATCCAGTTGTCCGTGCACCATTCACGGAAAGGAAAGTTATGCCAAAATGGCTTGAGCATCTCAGGGTGGTGGACAGCTGTAATGGAGAATACTGTGCTCAGAGCAAAAGCTTGAAGCAGCTTTCTCATAAATCTTACTTTAAAACATTGTATACTAATTTCTCACTTGTACGTGAAACTGACTAGCTAGAAAATAAAATATGGAAGTCTGACAGAATACGAAAGGGCTAAGCTACAGATTTATGAAACTGTTGATTTTTAAACCTCAACAGAGAGTTGTATTTTCTTCTATTGTCTTAGAAAACATGTTTTTTCCTAATTGGCCAAAGTGACATTAGAAACTGTGAAAGCCATATGCTTTACGAAGCCTTCTGGAAGCTTATGAAATGCAGATATTTTCATGCACATCATCAGTGGAACCCCAACTGATGCAGCTTCTCTGTGATATGAACTAGCAAGGAGCTGGAGAAATATGGGCAAAAAGAGCTTCCACCGTTTTATTAGTTTTTGGATAGTGGAGCTCATCCTCCTGCTGCTTTCTGTGCCACAGTAAGGGCTCCCAGGACCCCTAATATGAACCCTTATCATGGTTCTCCCCCACTCTCTGTGTCTGCTTCTTGGAGTGGAAAAAATGTCAGTCATAGGATTAGAAGACAATTCATGTGGGAAGGGACCTCAGGAGGTCCCAGGTCAAACCCCTCGACCAAAGCAGAATCGGATATGGGATATGGAATCACACCAGGTTGCTCAGGGCTTTGTCCAGTCAGGTGCAGAAAAGCTCCAGTGCCAGAGCCTGCACAGTCTGGACAACCTCTTCCACTGCCCCACTGTACTCATGGGTAAAAGGTTTCTTCTTACATACGGTCTGAAATTTTCATTTCAAATTTTACCTGTTGTCACTTGTTCTTCTGCTGCGCACCACTGTGAATAGCCTGGCTCCATCTTCTTAGCAACCTCCCCATGGGTTCTGTGGGGCTGCCGCTAGGTTCACACCCCAAGCTGCCTCTCCCCAGGCTGAATAAGCCCTGTTCCCCCACCTTTCTTGGTCAGGGCCAGTGCTCCAGGTCCCAGGCCTCTTGGTGGCAATCTAAACATTGGCAGCCGTATACACTTGAATGCACAGTCTCCTTTTGTCTAATCTAACTGTGACCTGCATTTCATCATGAGCTTCTTTTGGTCAGGAGGTGACTCTGATGAGTTGCTCTTGTAATCTACTGACCATTTATGTCACCTTGAAGATCAGGAGCTCTGAAAAGACTTGCTTAGAAACCTGGCTTCTTGAGAGGATCTCTGCTCCCCCTGGTCCAATGAAGACAGTAATAAGACTTTTCAAATTCCCCGAGCACCTTCCACTGAGGAATGTTTCCTATAATAATGAATGGAGGCTCCTGGTTGGTCTGTGGCAATAGGCATCATTACTCCCATTCTGGAGCCCAAAGCAGAAACGTGTGGAATAATCTGATTTAGATCAAGAAAAGAGTCTTAGGCAAGGTTAGGAACAGAACTGACAGCAACTGGCTCCTTGTCACAGTCTTGCACACAACTCTTGAGTGTCCTTCCACAGGGAGATTTCAGCCGTGCATGTCTTATTTCACACAGACTACTGGAAGAGTCCAACATCAGTCAAAAAATCCCTGGTGTCTGCTCACAAATTTTGGAGTAATTTACATCCATACTAATAAGAGCTGTATGCTGTTTATTTAGCAAGGCTCTTTTAATGTGTTGTTTGTTGTTTTGATAGTCTATGTCTTCTTCATATTGTAATCATATTAAAAGAGCATTCTTTTCCTGGAATAAAGAGGTAATGACTCACAAGAGGCAAAATTATTCCATGCAGTGCAGGCAGGATGCTGCAGAAAGAGCCATCTTCTTTATACGTAAGAGGCTTTTATTTCAAGTGTTCTACACAGTAATTAAATTCCTCTGAATGAGGAGGCTTGATTGGATTTTCTTTGGTTTATTGGGAGGAGTCTGAAAAGCAAGGTATTTAGCTCAATTGCTATATAATTTTGGCATCTGTTGGAGGTTAGGGAGAAAGGTTCAGTGTATGATTCCCATTTCTCTCATGTGTTATGTTAGCTGAACTCCATTGAATTCAATTGAATTACACCCTATCTGTATTTGTGTGAGAATCAAGCTCAGAAATCTCTGGCAGAAAGCAGTAGGACACCTGAATGCATCCTGTAAGAATCCAAGTTATCTAAGGGATAAAAGCCTTGCTGAAGCAAAGTTGCTTGCAGTTGCAATGGCAAGTGCCCAAAAGCAAGGAAACTTCACATTTACAGCTTTCTCTCAAATCTGATGTTTGCCTTATGGCGAGTCCAGCCTTGGCCCAAAAAGGGACAAAGTTTTGAAAGACAGCAGCAAGAAAATATAAAATCAGGCAAACATGTAACAAAAATCTGTTCTGTGGCTTAACACACAAGCCAGGATGCTGGCATGACACAACTCTTGAGTGTATGAGTTGTCAAACTAAATCATGTTTGTTTAACATCAACTACTGTACACAGCTGCCAAACAGGTTTGGGTTTTTTTAAGGAAAAGAGTGAAAATGTAGATTAACAGGAAAACTCCGTTTTATACAGCCTCAACATCTATTAGCAATGGTGTTTGTGTCTTATGGCATAAATTACAGAATAAATTCTTCTTGTTACTTAATAAAGCTACACAATATGTTAGGAAGAGGGTGTTGCTCAGGCATGGAAGTTGATGTGTGACACCATGGGGGTAATTTCACCTGGTTTGATGTCTCTGGAAGGAGAGTATGCATGATGAAGAAAGTGGCTCATTGAAACATCATGGGGCACTTCCCTAATCTGGGGGCTCCCTGTCTGCCAGGTGTTAACACTCAGGGGGAGTGGAATCTCTGAAGTGCAGGGTGTCATTAGTGTGCTGCGAAGGCTGAGGTCTTAGCGAGGTTTCCAAGGGCTCTGCTTGTATCCCAGTAGTGGTGATGATCCTGGGGCTGGGTGAGAGGAGGGCTGGTTTTGCAGGGAGAACAGCAGAGGGAACAACGAGGAAGAAGACCTTTGATAATCTTTTGTGAAGAAAAAAAAAGCAAATAGGAAGGAGCTTGAATATTGAGGCCTGTTGGGAGGAGACGGGGGCTGGCCAGAGAAGAACAATGACAGAGACTTCGAAGTGTCAGTCCAGACAGCAACAGACCTGGATAGGTCAAGGTCTTAGGAGAACTGACCAAAAAAGTCTGTACACTGCAAAACCTGGTGCTAGACCTGCCTGTGCATTAGACCCTCAAACATACGGGAATATAAGTCTCTAAAATAGGTCTTTACATGCAGAATTTGATTTCTTGGGAGGAATCTGAAAGGCAAGGTATTTAGCTCCTACACAGTATGAAAAGTACAATGCAGAGGACAGGAACCACAGCAGTGGTTTGAAATCATCTGTGATGTCAGCACACTTGTCTGAACCCAAGTCAGGTCCAAGTGACTCACTCACATGTCTGTCTGTGAGAAACCTTGGTTATGCTCATCAGTCATCAAGCCTGTATCTTTGTGGGGTACTGGGCCTGATGGATGTCTGCAGCTAAGGATACTTATGATTAATTTTGGTAATTGTAGCCAGAATGCTTTGGTTTATTGCCTTCACTCCCTCCTACTGGCTGCCAGGCATGAACCCAACAAACTGCCTGTCCTGTTGTCCTTTGCCTCCTTCCTTTCAATCCTCTAGTCTCAGTGGTATTCAAGGAGTACCATGAGGCAAATGGGACCTGCCAGTCAGTAGCCCAGGACTTTACGGAGGATATTGCCATAAGCTGACACAGATGACTCACATCAAGCCATAGTTTCCCTGCTGTGACTCTACTGACTTCTGAGTGATTGTATTTCCCTTTCATTATTTACTAATTCTTAACAAGGATCCCTCCTGAAGCCAGCTGTCTGTACAGAAAGTTGGAAATGGAGTTACGTGTTCTAACAAAAGAAAAGAGAATTTGGAAAAAAAAAAATTCAAGGGCTGAATTAAATTTCTTTCTGTTTTATTGATGTTTCTTTTGTGTCTGGACATCCTGAGCAGAAACAGTTATACCTGAGGACTACCTGGTTGATCCTGCAAACAGGAAGCAGTACAGCGTGGATCCTGCCAATGCTGCCTTTGGCTGCACAGGCTCCATGTACAACGTGCGTCCAAGTCCTGCAGATGGAAATCCTGCTGGAGGCTCCTCTTCCTCCTGTGGCCATCGGCCTGCTCAGATGTCTTCAGGGGGGTCCTCATCCACTGGCCTGCGGCATCAGACCTCCAGCCCAACAAGGAATGGGGCCTATCCTGAAGGAAACAGAAGTGGTAATACAACATCTTCTGTTTAGTAATGTGCGCTGCTCTGCTCCTGCTATGCAGGAGTCTTAACTCATTCCCAAATTCCCAAGAAAATTATTGAGGTGATTCTGTGATGGAATCCATCCAGACCTCTCATGCTTCCATTTAGAAGGAGAAATAATAACCTATGTAAACACAAAATCAGTGGGTTCATCATTAAGTAAAAATGTGAATGTTTTCTGATGCTGTTATTATGTAAACATATGTATTATGTATAATTGTGTGTCAATCACAACTGTTATTATCAACTTAGAGATATAAATATTAATATATAAAGCATTCCTCCTAAGGATTGATACCCCTTATAGGCAGGTAACTGTTATTTTTGTGACACCAGCTGTGTACAAGATATGACGCAGAGCAAACTCAAACATTAGTGCCTAATTTAAAGCATTTTAGCAAAAGGTTTTGCTTTCTATCTGTGTGGCCCATCCTGCCCCTTAAATCATGAACCAAGCCAGATTTTGTTTGTAAAAGACTCCACTGCAAAACATAATTTTTTTTTTAAATCGTCCAGCTCACTGCTCAAGAAAGCAAAGTCACAAGAAGTTTATCTGCAAATTCAAGGCGTGCCAGGGGAACCTCTGCATTCAACGACCCTTCTTTCTCCCTTTCTTTGTATTTTTGTCCAGTTACCCTGCTAGGATTTATATTTCCTATATAGTTGCTTTGCCCATCAGCTCTAGTTTCCTATTAACCAAGATTTTTTTTTCTCTAGAAATTACCAGAGTTCATTAAACAGGTTAGCTAACTCACTGAACTTCTGTTAACTGTCTTTGTTTGCATTTTCCAAGTTCTCAATTAATGGGTTTTTATCAGTAGTGATTCCAACTGTGTCTTCACCCCTTACTAATTATTCAAACTTCATTTATGCATTTTTCATTTTGAAGATAGATCTAACAAAGGACTTGAATGTCTCAGCCATTTTTAAGCCATTAATTTCTTTCCCTTCCTCATTTTTAATGGAATCTACTGTCAATCTAGCGTTTGGGGTTTTTTTAATCTTGATATATTTGCAGAAGCCTTACTGGTTCCCCTAGTCCCTTTGTCTACCATTAGATCATTACACTGTCTTTTTGCCCTTGCACTTCCCCTGGAAACTTCAAGTGATTCTGCATATTCTTGCTTGGAAGCCATTCCAGAGCCTCTTTCCAGTATCCTTTGCTTAATCTTTGTTTAATTCCTTCACATCCCTCATCTTCCCAACACGTGTATTATTTCTTGTTCCTGAACTTTTCACTATTTAATATTTTAAAACATGATTCTTCCAAAAAATGTATTACAAGTATTTATCCTTGTATTTGTTTGTTTATCTAAGTTTGCCATCTTAAATGTTCAATATTTACACAAAAACATCACTCATTTTGCTATGAGTTCCACACACTTGTTTCCCTGGTTTACCCCTGTGTTAGTCTATTACAGAGACCACTGATAAGTGTTTGGTTCTCCTAACTATTTTTTTCTTTACTTACAGAGTCAATTTTACTCAAAGCAAAGTGGATAGTATAGAAATGCACTACTGCAAACAACTTGTAAAAGGTTGTCACTAGGAGCTGGTGGCCTCAGTTACAAAGAAAAGGAAATGAAAAGCCACTGTAATTCAGATCTTGTTCAGTGTCTCTCAGGCTGGCATAATCAAGTGCTGGGAGGACAAGAAGCTTAATATGCAGAGGATTCATTTACCCCTCTCTCACCGCTTCCTTAGAGCCCCCTAGCAGAACAGGCATCCTTTTGTCAAGTTTTGTAGTTGGCAGCTGTGGGTAGCCAAGATTTAACAATAATGTTGTCACACACTTGCTTTAAAAATCCTTATCATTCTGCTTGGGATCAGTCATTATCTCTTTGTAGTACATGTGAAGAGTCAGGGCAGTTCAGAGCAAAGGTCTGTCTAGCCACACATCCCATCTCCAGCACGAAACAGCAGTGTGCCCCAAGGAAAGGGATAAATGCAGAGATGGTGGTGCTTCCCCATTACCCTCTCTGCCTTCAGAAATTTGTGGCTCAAGGACTTCCTGAACCAGAGGTGGTAAATTAATATTTAGCAATCCATAGATATTTCTCCTCTGAATCACTCAGTGTCCTATTGAATACTTTGTGCATATTCAGCATACACAAAATTTCTGTACTTAAGAATGTGTTGTGTGGAGAAGACCCTTGGTATCAGGGGATGGTAACTATGTTCAAGAGACTGAAGATTAAAATCAGAGCTTCTTAAGCTTTTTTTGGCTGCACTACTTTCCTTTCTTGTTTCTGACTCTGAATGTCACTGTTTCCCAGTCTCAAACAATGTCTTGTGAAAGCTCCGCATGGTCCTGAGCAGGAAACTAAACTTCAGGAGACAGCTCCATCTCTCTTCTTGTGACTTCCCACAAAATCCACATTCTTTACAAAATGAAAGGCTGAAATATGGCACATCTTTCTTCCAGAAATGAACCAACAAAAAAGTCATAGAGCAATAGGCTTTGCAGGTTCCTAGCTTAAACCTTATTAAAGCACTTTGAGGAGCAAAGAGGAAGAGATTGCTTTTGAATTGACCTGAAGCTGCTATATATAATGCTTGGAGTTTACAGGACTCATCCCAAAACAGCTTAGTATTTTTTATGTGACTAGCATTTGACACTTGCATAGCTTAGATCTTTCAGGATTTCTCGGTCATTTGGTCAGCTCAACAGTAAATGCTTCCTAAAACAGAAAGGTATTCAGTGAACATCATTAAAATGGTTTTGGATTCATTGACATTGGTGTTTTGGGGTTTTTTTTTAATATTTAACAATTTGTTAGTCCTGGTATCACCCATTGGAGATTAGGATCTACCACAGAGGTACATGCAAACCCATACAGAGATGGGTTTGCTGCCAAGGTCTCTTACAGAGGGAATACCAATCCCCTGTGCTCCACCACTACATGGCAGCACAAACAGCCAGTGCTTTGTGCCACCACCATCCCACACATTTCCTCTGATCCACTAAGATGCTTTCTGGAGACTCCAGCAGAGTCTTTTGCAGTCCATGGCAGAAGCTGGGTCCTCAAAGGCAGAGGAGATCCCTCTGCTCTCAGACACAGCCAGGCACTTTTCTGTGGTTGTAATAGGTAACACAGTGGCATCCATGAAGTCAAAGTGCCCACATATTTGTTATGATATCACTTCTAAACTTAACACACTGTGATGTTTCCATCCACAGCCTGGTTTCATCTCTTACTCCATTTGCCATAGTATCAGCTCTGTAACACTGCAATTTTCACCAGAGTCCTACAAAGCACTACCTGCTCCCCCTTAAAATTGGAGACTATTTTTTCACAGCTACCATATTTTCACCCACCATTGTGCTTCCACTTATACTGGCAATCCCAGATTTCTAAAATACACATCTTTCTGCAATTGTCTTAGTGCAGCTACACTGGAGTTTGATTACTGTCTTAACAAAGTCTCTCTTGCAAAGGTTTTTGGAATCCATGCATGTGTTTTTCTTCTTTCCAGGCATAATTTATATGTTGCTGAATCATAAGCAAGCAAAGATGAGTAAGTGGTGCATGCCAGTCTCTGTTCTTATCCTCTTTAGTTTGTATACTTACAAGGAAGGGATAGGCAGGACTCATTAAAAAGAGGAAGAATTTATCTCTGAAACCTCAAACCAATCCTATTTATTTATGGATAGTTTTGAAAAATAGCTTGCCTTATTTATCATGGTGGGCAAATATAATGGAAAAAACCATAATCATAAAACATACCTCAGTGCATAGCAGAACATGTCTTTCAAGTGGAATGGATGAGATTAAACCTCAAAGCTCTCATTAATGCGATCGGAAGCTTGATGCCTAATTCCCCTTAATTATGCTAAAAAATTCAGAAAAAAATTTTAAAATCTCATTTCAGGAAGGCAGTTGGGGCTACTAACAGATAAACATGCACTTTCCTGTCATCATTTGCCAAATTGAAGATTTTAGACCTGGAAAGAAATAGTCAAGGACATCATAAACCTTTCCAAGCCTGCTTATATAACAGACAAAGCCTTTATTCCAAGTATGAAGAATTGTGTGTTCAACCACAATATAACAACCTTAACCTTGCCCTGTAGCTTGTTATTTTTATGTAGATTTTATTATCCAATATTAGCAGTTAATTATTATCACCCGAGAGTCATTGTTAAAGAGGCAATTCTGCTTGTTAAGACATACATTTCCTGAAAACATTTGGGGGCACAGGGTTAGAAATTTCTGCTTTTCCAGAATAATGCTGCAAACACCTCATGGGGGCCAAATCCAGAACCTTCCCAAGGCAAACGCTGCTGATGGCATTGCAAGCCTCGGTGCTGAGTACCACTTCTTTGGCAAATACAGCCTGCCTGCTAATTTTTGAGGACAGTCTGAATGTTTCAGTGGGCTGTCTTTTTTCCCCAAAAAAAGAGAGTCAAAGCAAGAAGAGCCCAAATAAACATTTAACATCCATGGCCACGTCTCACGCTGGGTTGCTCTTGCAGTGGGCAGAGGAGCACATGCGATGTTGCATCCCCACATGGTGTGTGCTGTGCTGTAATTGGGAGCAGCTCCTACACTGGGACTCTTCTCTGGTGGGTTGCAAGGCTGAGGACACCAGTCAGGTGGTGCACAACATGTCCTGCAAGCACCAGCCAGTGTAAATGGACATGCCAAACCTAATCTTCTTTGCAGAGCTCTCTGCTGATCATGGCTCATAGAACCCCACCATACCCGTAAATATCCTGTCATTGTGTTCTCCCAGATGGCTATTTTCTGATGCCTCTCCTCTTTTGCTTGGTGTGCCACAGATTTTTAGAAAGGTGTCTTCTACAAAGCCTTCCTCCTGTCCTTGTTTACAGTGGGAGGTGGTGTGTTTTTTAAAATAATTCCCATTTCTCTGTGCCCTTGAGGGTCTGCTACTTCTGCTTAGTTTCAGTAGATCTGCTGCTCCTTATTATCTGCTCCAGTGCAATCAGAGAGAACCTTTTAAAATTTCATTCCCGCCCCCTTCCCTTGAGGCAAAGAAATCATTTAGGCCTGCAGCAATATTAAAGTTCATCTGTCACTCCCTTTCCACTCTTATCTATCAATGACTGTACTCCCTCTGGGCTCTATTTGTTTGCCAAGAACATATTTAGGGAGTCTGTTATTTGTCTTTCCTTCTTTTGCAGGTTTAACTCCATCTTAGCATTTTATTTCCTTGTCATACTTCTGCAGCCATTTGGCTGTTGGCTCTCTCTCCATTCTCCTTCCCAGAAAGATCCAGAGGTTAGAGGTGAATGGCAGAGAAAGGCCTGTGTGGGGGTGAAAACACAGACCAAGTCAGGCCACGTCTTTTCCTCAACTTCACTTGGCTTTGGCCACTGACCTGGTAATTCCAGCTATTTCTTTACAGGCAATGGTCTTGACTGGGATGGCCAGAGACCTTCCTCTGCAGAAGAACCTCTATACTGTCCTTCCCCAATATCGCTTGAGGCAGGAGGGAAAAGTGCTTTCCTCTGATTACCTAAATTTCCATATCCCATTTCATTAATTTGACAAATTTTTGCCACCTGTCAAAAACAGGAAATTGGATTTGACCTAGATTATGATCTCTAAAAATAATTATTGGTCGCCAGCACTCCCATCTCTTTGTAATCTGAGTATTCATTATCATCTTGATTAATTCTGATGACAGGATGGCATAGGATACCCTGGGGACATGAGACTTCCTCATTTATCTAATTCTTAGGTTAAGTGTGAATACCTTCAGATAGGAAAAAATGTATAGTACTTGCCCTGCTGCCATCAAACACTTTCATGCTTAACATAATCTTTCAGCAAAGTGATGATATTGAAACAAACCCCATGCTTTTTTGTAGACACAAAATTATCTATTTTCTTTTGTAAATAGAGAAATTACACTCAAATGTGTAAACTACATTAAAAAGGCAAATAAATTAAGAAACTAAATAAATTCTAAAATACATGAAAACCAGATTGTTTTCAAACTCATCAGCTACAAATTGGTATTTGGCTTCAACTTGGTGGTATCCCAGTTTTATTTATAACATTTAAAGGTAGCCCCTTTCACACAAGTAAAATAACACATCTTAATTCATGACAAAGCAGCAGAGCATCCAGGACTTGATACTAGATAGGTAAATAAAGAAAAAAAAGTATCTGAAGAATCAGTATCAACACGTAATGCTTGTTTTTATATTATTATACTCTACCTCAGGTAGGGATCTGAAAGGGTTATCTTCACCTGCTAGGGCCTGGAAGAGTTCTAGCCATGTAGTCTCTTTAGAAAGGTCATTTATATTTTTCTCTTTAAGAAATCAGATTTATGCTATTGATTGCTGGATTGTGAAGGAGTGAATAGATTCCCCCTGTCATTTCAACCTTTTCTTCTCATTTCCCTTCCTTTCATTACAGATACTTCCAATACCTGTGAAGGCTCCCAGCTGCACTCAGGGCTCTCTGCTCCCCTTTGTCCTTTCCTGGTATTTCTAGAAGGATCAGGTTGTAGGCAGGAGTTACTGGGCTGCAGGCTGCTCTTTCTATGCCCAGTCTGAATCCAAGGCTAAGCCCTCTGGGCCTTCCTTACATTTATACAAATTTAAGGTAAAAAACATGATCCTCAGTAGTGGCACAACATCTTCCCTGACCATGTCATGGCAGTAGCATGGAAACTTCTGCAATCCTTTGCACACAGTCAAACCTTTCTCTCCTCCCTCTATTTTCCAGCTGGTTTGCAAGAGCCTGGTTTTCTCCCTGGCCTTTGGTTTGAGGTGCTGTACTGCCCAATACCTTCACACATCAGCTGGCATCCAAACCATTGACAGATCACGAAGGGGAGAAATACTCTCCCAACTGTCTCCAAGACAAGTTTCAGTTCTCCCACTTGTCCCTGACAAAGTTCCTCAATGTTAGTGATGATCCAGGGGTTGGTCAAGATTACCCTGTTCATTTTGCACTCTTTGTCTTCACTGTTCCATGCCAAAGGCTCCAGATGGTGTCTGTACCATTGTGTATTGCATTTATTCTGTGAGCAGAGCCCAGGGTTGCCTGAGTCTGTAGGAACACCAGTCCTCGCTATCTAATTAAAAGGACCTCCGGCTATTCCTTGTCCTTTAAATCCAGAACAGTGACTTAGCAAATGAGAATGCAATTATCATGATATTTACATTTCATCCCATTATGAAGCCCATCAACCAGATTTGCACATTCATAGCACTGCTGCTTTTTGCAGTTCATCCTGCAAAATAACTGCAAAAAACCAGCTCATTAGATTATATAGTAAGATGAGCATGGCGACAAGAAAAAAAGGACCAATACACACATAAAACCATTTTTGGGCATATATGGGCAGAGTCTCAGCTAGTATAAATCAGCAGAGCTCTACTGAAGTCAATGAAATGACAATCTATATAAGCCACAAACCCGGCCCAGTACATTTGCTCACATGCATTAGGATAGTGTTCAGAGTTACACATGGGGATTCTCACACATCTCATCTGTCTCTATAAGCTCAGTATTTCTCTCAAGAGCTCGTCCCTTCTTTTCTCAGCAGTTCTGATTGCCTCTTGGCTACCTGGGGCTTCTCCAGCCTCCAGTTTAAGGTATTTGTGGTCTCACCCTACATGCACTTTGCTGCTTCACTTCTGGTCTTCTGTAGTGTTTGCTCGCTTGCTATTTGCACATCTCTCATTAAAATCTGAGCCTTGACAGAAAGAGATGAGCAGATGTGAGCAAGTAACATTTTATACATCTGTGTGCTGCTGTCTGCTAAGGCAAAGTTTGCTTGGTGTGGATACAAATAAATGGAAAATGCTTTTCTGTAGCCTAGCATAATATAGTTCTTGTCATAGTGAAGCAGTGTAAGTGGGGGTACAAATTATTTTCAGGTGGAGGTTGAGATTTATAATTCTGCAGAGACTAAGAATAAAAACATAAATGCACTTTCATTCCAATGTGCCTTTATTCACTTGATTTAAAGCTACAGCAAGCTGAAGTGACCTTAAATCATCCAGGGCTTATACCATTAAAAAGTCACATGTGCAATGTTCATCTTCACATTTTTAGTAACTTTCCAAATCAGCATTCTCTGGGGACCATCATCTTTGTGAGAGACTAAGATTAGGAGGATATGGACGAGAAACCTTCCTTTAAGCTCTAAGATAAGTCTGAGTACCTGAATGTAAAGGAAAAAAACTATTTGCTAGATCCTGATTTTATCCTTTAGCGTTTGCATTCAATGGCAAATTCCTTTGTTTAGTGCTGAAGAACTTTCTCTCCAGGTGGGAGGGTAGTGTTTTCTTGAGCCAAGATCCCTGCTGCTTGCAGATCCAGATCAGTTTTAGAGCCTGGCTGCTGAACATTTTTACATCCCCAGCCGGAACCTGAGGGTTTCATGTTTTTTAATCCAATTCGGCAGCTGGGATCATGTCTTCCAATAAGCAGTCAGATTGGAAACTGTTCCATGTCCCCTTTTTTTCCTACCCCACCATCTTGGGCTTATAGTTGCACACACAGATCCAATGTCCAATGCTGCAGGGAGCCTGCCACACCTCTGCACACTCACGCACCAAGGAAACTTCTTTGTGCCATTGTAATCCGCTCTTGTGGGCTTTTTTTGTACCAATAGCCTCAAGTCCCTCACCAGAACAACAAGATGCAACTCGGCCATCAAGCAAGAATCCTTTGACCTGGACGGTGGATGATGTGGTTTGGTTTGTGAAGGATGCAGACCCTCACGCTTTAGGTCCCCACGTGGAGCTCTTCAGAAAACACGTATGTAGAAGGGGGCCCTTAACACTTCTGGGGAATTTAAGTCCCAAGAGATAGCCAGCACACATCTCACACATACTCTCAGCTGCCTTTGGCTCTATAGGCAGTTTTTGTGCTCGGTCAGGTTGAACACAGGGCCCTGCAAGGAGTCCAGCACCTTCAGGTGGCTTGGGCTGAAGAAATTTCACTTATCCCTTTAGAAGGTAGTCAAACACTGGAACGGGCTTCCTGGAGAGATGGCCAATGCCCCAAGCCTGTCAGTGTTAAAGAGGCTTTTTGAAAGTGCCTTTAATAACATGTTGTAACTTGGTCTGCCCTGAATTGCTCAGACAGTTGGATTAGATGGTCATTGTAGGTCCCTTTCATATGAAACATTCCTATTCTATGCTACTCTATTCATTTATCCTTCAATGGGAAGACCCTAACAGTGTCTTTAGAAAATGCTCGCTATTTGTTCCCAGCTACTCCAGCATAAATTGTTTCTATGACAAGCCTCAAAAGAAAGAAAGCACTGGCGATCTGGTGCTCGTTTTTCATTGTCAGATTGGCACAAAAAAAACCCCATCTCAATGACAATTTTTTTCACAGGATACCCATGATTCTTCTCTGAAGAGCGTTTTTTATGTGTCTCCAGACATTTAGCAGGAGAAACCCAAAACATCCAAGCTTTTAATCTTTTTCCTCTCAGTATTATGTAACTACATAACCAAATTTAATAGACCTGCTGACTCACTGGAGGATACGATAGTGGCTTTTGTGATGCAAACTCCAGTGATGGAAATTATATTATCCATAATTAGTAAAGGGGAAGACTATAAACTTGTCTGACCTGGAATTTCTTGTTCTGCTGCTGCATATGGAGTTGGCACAAATGTATCTATTGGCATCTTTGGCCGCCTTCTTCCTCTCTCATTGATAAATTCAGTCTGGCTATAAAAAATGGATTTTACTGCGAAAGTGATTTGTTTTTGTTCAGTTGGAGGTCATAACTTCAGATGTAAGTGCATGGACCTAGGTCTAAATGAGAGTTGCTCCCCAGCCCTGAGTCCTGAACAGCATCTCAGGTGCTGCAAAACAAACAAGAGGGCTTGGTCACTATGTCCCACTCCTTGACTGTGTGCCAGCAGAGATAGGTGGGAATGTGGGGCTGCAGACAACAGCTGAGGGAGACAAATTATGGACTTCCAGCTGTACTCTGGATGCAGGGTTTCCAGATACTGAGGAGAGGAGGTGGCTGAGGAGCAGATGAAAATAAAGATGAACACAGGCCCTAGTGTCTGCTACCTTAGGAAGGTGTTGATGTCATCTGCCACTCTATAGACAGGTCTATGGGATGAGAACAACAGTAGGCACAGTGGTACTAGAGCCAAATCTGCAAGTACAGGTCAGGTTCTGGCCTACTTTTCCCACTTTCTGCAGAGAAGTCAGATCTGACTTATAAGCTGATAATTAAAACATGGCCTATGTTAGTCATGTGGGAAATCAGCAGATAAACAAGATACCTTCAGATTTGAAGTAACTTGCTTTAGAATGAGTTTCTGAGTATATCAGAAGAGGCTGTGCATCAAAGGAAAATCTTCATGCAAAGCAGCAAGAAATAACATGGTCTGAGGTATATAGGTACATCCCAAAGAAAAAAAACCCAAACATTTAAAGTTTGTCTTGTAAACATGAAGAGAGAAAAAGCACTTGTTTTGTCTAGTTTCCATTTGTAGCCAAGTATGGCACAACATGCTTTTATGTAGCAGCAGGGCAGTAGCACATTCCAAGCAGTCATGGGCCAGCTGCACTGGAGCATTCCATGATACTGTAGCCTACTCTGTGACTAAAGAGAACAAGCTAAATTAACATCAAAGACGGTCTCCATTATCCTTTGCCGCACACCCAGCACCCATGGGCTCTACTTATCACTGGCTTCCTCGTAAAATATGCCACAGGTGTGAGAACCTGGGTATGATTACCACACAACTCAATTCAATTACACCTTTGAGTTATATATGTCTCTGCAATTTTTCAGCCTCCAAACCTCATCTGGATAAGCACAAAGACCCCAGGGGTGAGAGACAAGTGATTAGTCCATTAACCTCAGACATATCTTCCTGTATGTTCAATCTTTGTGTGAAGAGGGTGCATAATTCACTTAGAAGCACTTACTGTCATTGACAAGGCCCAGCTATTGTCTGAAGTAGTTGCATTGGCAGTCAGCTGATCTGAGCCATGACACTGGGAGAGAGAGGCTTATGGGACCAGCAGGAAGAAAAGGCTGGAGGGATGTATCCTGCATGCAGGCGGTGTGCTTTCCCACTGCTCTAGGAGACCATTCGGGTGTCGACCTCAGTCCCCAGAGCCAGCTCTTCCAGTGTGCAGTCCACATCCTTCACTGCCGCAACACGTGCTGCAGGATGACCTGGCCCTGTCGCTGCTCTTCCCACCAGAAGCAGAGGCTTTTCTTCTTGCCAAGATACCCAGGGAGCTCTGTCACAGGCAGCTCCTGAGACTGTCCACCAAAGACTGAGAAACGTCCTACTAGCTCCCCCCCACTGTTCTCTGCTCTCTCAGCAGGTCTGTGTGCCAAGGACAGCCAAGCTAGTTGACGACAGAGCTTTTGGTCTCATGGAACAGAGTCATTGGCCTGGCCAGGGACCTTATAGCAGCACTGTGTGAGAGCCCCATGCAGTGCTCTGTCACCAGGAAAGACTTGATAGAAAGACTGGGGGAAGAGAAATGGAGAAGGGGAGAGTTACACTGGGAATTATCAGGTAGAAAACTCAAGTTGGGAGAGATTGAAGGAATGTTATGGTCTGACAGTTAAATTATGCCAGTGATTGGCAAATGCATGTATGAAGGGGACAAAAAACTTCAAGTTTTAGATATTCAAATAGCAACCTATCTCTGACAGTGCTAGACATTAGACTTATGAACATGTTTTTATCCAGACCTTGATCTCAAGTGCCTGAGCACTGACCACTGAGGTGTCACTTGCTGCACTCCTGCTGCAGGTGGTGGCCTTTTCAGGGCTAGTGTCTGTTCATGAGACTGCAGAATAACAAAGAAGGAAATATATATCTTGATCTAGATCCATCCTGATTCTAGATGATATAGATAGATCCTGATTCTAAATGTTATAGATCCTAGATGAAATAGATCCTGAAGTCTTTGATTTTACTTAGAATTAGGTGCTTAAACACCCATGAAGATAGGTACTTTCATCTTTCTCATTAAAAGAGAAAGAGGTGCCCCTCAGTCTGGCGGCCATCCACCACTGGCTGCAAATCTTGTTTGTGTGGCACGGGGCTTGTTTAGGGGCTACTCTGTTTTTTGAACAGTATCTACACAACAAGTGCTGCCAGAAGCCAGCAAGAACACAGTAACACTCATTCACACAGGTGGAAACTCTATGTTCATATCCACTCTATTATGATCTCGCAGCTCATATGTTTTCCGTGTTCATCATCTTGTAGGAACACGGTTATGATCTCCTGCAGTATTCTGACTTGCAGTGTGTCAGATCTCAATGCATGTGAAACAAGCTAATTGCACTGATGGCACTGTATTTTACCACTTCCTGACCTGGTCCAAGATCTGGTGGGACTATTGCAGATGTGTGGACCATGCTATTAAATTCTTCTTTTCAAAATTATTTTGAAAAGGGCTGACACAGTAATACTGTAGAGAAGTCAAGCCAAGAATCTGCACAGGGACATGGCTAATATGGGATATTTAATTGGATATGAATGCTCCCTCTGGCATACTACTGTCAGGGAGTTTAATTTTGACCCCTACACAGTAATAATAATGGAAATAATAAAATGCTGAACTCAACATTTAGAAACAGCTGCCTCCACACCTAACCCTTGACGGTGTTTTTACCTTATGGCACTGCAGTTACAGGAGTTCTTTTTTATTTCTTATGCAAATAATAATTATACTTAATACTTATTCTTACTTTACCTTAGCTTCCTTAAAATAATGGGAAGGCAAGGGGGAAGGTGAAGACAGTTTCTATTATGGNTTATTTATTAATAAATGCAATAAAATAAGCAAGTTACTGCTGCCTCCAATTTAAGGAAAAAATACATATATATATATATGTACATATGTATACATCCCTCACTGGATATAGGTGTACTGGAGATACATGAAACACAGATAGCCAGGCACAAAGCTGCAACTGAGATCCAGGGTTGTGCTATCAGCAGTTCATGTGGCCACATCCCTCTCTCTCTCTCCCACTTGTTCCTTTTTCTCAAGGCTTTTCTAAGAACTGGGCTTAGAGCAACACTGATTTTTTTAAAAATCCTCCTTTAATTTGCCAAAGAATTGAAAACCTAGACAAATATTANACCAGGAAAGACTTGATAGAAAGACTGGGGGAAGAGAAATGGAGAAGGGGAGAGTTACACTGGGAATTATCAGGTAGAAAACTCAAGTTGGGAGAGATTGAAGGAATGTTATGGTCTGACAGTTAAATTATGCCAGTGATTGGCAAATGCATGTATGAAGGGGACAAAAAACTTCAAGTTTTAGATATTCAAATAGCAACCTATCTCTGACAGTGCTAGACATTAGACTTATGAACATGTTTTTATCCAGACCTTGATCTCAAGTGCCTGAGCACTGACCACTGAGGTGTCACTTGCTGCACTCCTGCTGCAGGTGGTGGCCTTTTCAGGGCTAGTGTCTGTTCATGAGACTGCAGAATAACAAAGAAGGAAATATATATCTTGATCTAGATCCATCCTGATTCTAGATGATATAGATAGATCCTGATTCTAAATGTTATAGATCCTAGATGAAATAGATCCTGAAGTCTTTGATTTTACTTAGAATTAGGTGCTTAAACACCCATGAAGATAGGTACTTTCATCTTTCTCATTAAAAGAGAAAGAGGTGCCCCTCAGTCTGGCGGCCATCCACCACTGGCTGCAAATCTTGTTTGTGTGGCACGGGGCTTGTTTAGGGGCTACTCTGTTTTTTGAACAGTATCTACACAACAAGTGCTGCCAGAAGCCAGCAAGAACACAGTAACACTCATTCACACAGGTGGAAACTCTATGTTCATATCCACTCTATTATGATCTCGCAGCTCATATGTTTTCCGTGTTCATCATCTTGTAGGAACACGGTTATGATCTCCTGCAGTATTCTGACTTGCAGTGTGTCAGATCTCAATGCATGTGAAACAAGCTAATTGCACTGATGGCACTGTATTTTACCACTTCCTGACCTGGTCCAAGATCTGGTGGGGCTATTGCAGATGTGTGGACCATGCTATTAAATTCTTCTTTTCAAAATTATTTTGAAAAGGGCTGACACAGTAATACTGTAGAGAAGTCAAGCCAAGAATCTGCACAGGGACATGGCTAATATGGGATATTTAATTGGATATGAATGCTCCCTCTGGCATACTACTGTCAGGGAGTTTAATTTTGACCCCTACACAGTAATAATAATGGAAATAATAAAATGCTGAACTCAACATTTAGAAACAGCTGCCTCCACACCTAACCCTTGACGGTGTTTTTACCTTATGGCACTGCAGTTACAGGAGTTCTTTTTTATTTCTTATGCAAATAATAATTATACTTAATACTTATTCTTACTTTACCTTAGCTTCCTTAAAATAATGGGAAGGCAAGGGGGAAGGTGAAGACAGTTTCTATTATGGATAGTGTGGGGGTTGAAAAATGAAGAGCATTAATTGATTGAGTTAATCAGAAAGTGACCTTAGCTGCTCATCACCTAAATCACCTACTGAATGGAATAATAATGATCAGGGCAAATTAGGATCCATAGTATTGCTTAATAAGTAGGTAATGGATCACAATGGAAAGATCTGACCATCAAAATCATAGAATACAATATATGTAGCATTAGTGTGTGTGATGTGTATATGTACATGTATGCATATGTACATAGCACTCGTGATGTTTTAGCTCTCATGGTCCAAGTATGTAAGTGTGCTAGAGACTGTGAGGAGGGGAAGTGATTTTTAGCAGGACCACTAATATAGTCAGGAAAAACCAAGCTCTGGGTCCAAGGAAGGACAGTATAGCTGAAACCTTCTGTGTTCTACAGTCCATAGTAAAAAAGAGTGTTTCTCTGTTCCCTCAGGCTACTTTATGCTTAGTACAGTGCTTTGTAATTTCAAAAGGTTTTCAAACTAACAGGTCTGGGATAAACAATGGAACTTAGTGGAAATTTCATCCATTTACATTTATTTATTTATTTATTTATTTATTTATTAATAAATGCAATAAAATAAGCAAGTTACTGCTGCCTCCAATTTAAGGAAAAAATACATATATATATATATGTACATATGTATACATCCCTCACTGGATATAGGTGTACTGGAGATACATGAAACATAGATAGCCAGGCACAAAGCTGCAACTGAGATCCAGGGTTGTGCTATCAGCAGTTTATGTGGCCACATCCCTCTCTCTCTCCCACTTGTTCCTTTTTCTCAAGGCTTTTCTAAGAACTGGGCTTAGAGCAACACTGATTTTTTTAAAAATCCTCCTTTAAATTGCAAAAGAATTGAAAACCTAGACAAATATTAAAGTTCCTTGGAGAATAAAAAGTAGTATTTAATTAAGCCCTCCTTTATAGTTTCCTTCTATCATACCCCAGATTTCAATTTTTTTAATGAAATTTCAAAATGCATGGCATTTCAGCTAACCCTAAAAGACATGTTTCTAATTCACCTTGTTTAATGTGTCAGGACACAGTAGGGGAAGGGGGCTAACACATTTTGATTCTCTTTCTCCCTTTTGAAACCAGGAGATTGATGGCAATGCTTTGTTACTTCTGAAAAGTGACATGATCATGAAATACCTGGGACTGAAACTGGGACCGGCACTGAAACTGTGTTACCACATTGATAAGCTCAAGCAAGCCAAATTCTAACAATTTCTTGAACGACAGAATCTGAACTAAATCTAGATGGAAAACTAAAGGTAATATGTTGCCTTACAGAAATGCATTCATTTGCAGATTGCTTTTCCTTCTTTTTTAACAAAGACTCTGTCTTTTTTAACATTTGTGCATTGTCACCTTTTTTTAATCCAATGGGATCTTTTGTGCTGCTTTGTGTTAATAATATGCCAAAAAGTATATAATTACAATAGTTATTTTGTATCATCGATATTATTATGACTATAGTAAGTCCTATTTTTGTAATCAGAAGTGGGAAATCAAAACCAAACACAGCAACAGCATATGCTGAGGATTGCTAGAAGACAAACCAAGAGTTCCTCAGTTGCCACAGTTCCATCTCGGAGGAGTAACCACTGACCTGCATTGGCTGGACACCAGCTCCACTATCCACGGGCAAGGGCTGAAAAAGTGCAGCATTTGGTCACCTATTGTCTGATGGGAACTGCTCCGTGTCTCGCGCTATCTGGAAAACTTGAATTATTCACTTAAAGAAAAAGAATGGGAAAAGGAAAAAAAGAGAAAAAGGAAAGTTAAAAAAAAAAAAAAACCAAACAAGAAAGAAAGAAAGGAGTGAGAGAAAAGGGGTTTTTTTCCCCAGCTAAAGTACTTTTTCCCGCTAGAGGGAGCAGCCCTAACAGGCTTGTGGCTGGAGCTGTGATGCTTTCTGTGTGCTTTCTGTCTGATGAGCTTTGACCATTAGGACTCTCCTATCGAGTACATCCGTTAAGTACCGCCAAGGAATCACAGGCTCCCAGCAGGATAAGCCCGTCACCGTTTACAGATGATTAATTCAAGAAAAGCCCAAATGCGGAGAGTGATTGTGACAGGATGTTTCCAGTTACACCGAAGAGGGGGTGGATGGCTCCCACGGTGTCTGGCGCACACAGCTGTCAGCTCCCTTCCCTGGGCTGTTTCAGTCTGGCATACAGTTTGTGGCACTGTAAGAAAGAATTTCTGGGCAGCATTTCCAGGTTTGTTTTTGTTTGCACCGTTAAAAAAGCGAGGGAGCTGTGTGGGAGTGTTCCTCAGGGGGACCTGGGCACATCTCTACACTTTGCATTGAGGTCAGACGTAGGACAGATTGCTGTAGGGTTGGTTCCTGATTGCACTGTGGCTTTCAGTACACAGACAGGTGTGCTGGACTTTCTGTCTCAAGTGAATTAAAAATTGCCTTCTGCCTCTTACACAAATCTAAAAGGTGCTCGTTGATACTCCATGGTGTTGGGGGGAGACCAGGTCTCAGGCTGAGGAAGTAATCTGTGGAATGGATATGTCCTTGTTTTCATCCACAAAGGAGGACTATGAAGGGACACATCCATGCGGTTTAAACCTTCAGTGCATGACAAGGAGAGGTAGCAAGTGTTTGTAAGTCATGCAGGTGATTTTAGAGCTAGTTAGCTCAGCTGAATTGAGAAATGGGGTCCTAATAATATGCAAGACATATTCGACCCTGTTTATGTAGAAAAGAATGTTACCTAAAATACCTCATGGAATAAAATTCAACTTGATGCATGTTGCTAGATTAGAACTCCTACAAAAAGATACCCATTCAAGCCCCAATCCTGAAAATCCTTAAAAATAGGAGAAACCATATCCTACAAGACTTTCATTAAACTCCTGGGGACTACTCCCGCAAATTAAAAAATTGTCATAAATTTGCAGGATTGGACCTTTACTAAACTGACTAGCTTTAAACAAATCCTGTCTGCATGCCAAAACACCCTTAATAGGAATAGCTGAATAACTGTATTAAATGAAAAGTCATATACTATCAAGTGATGTAACGTATGGAATCCTCAATGTGTCAATGCTTGGAACATACCACCCATCTACATCACTTTATGTTTATAAAGAATGGAAATCTTTTCAACCAGTCAGCTATCTGGTTGAGGAGAGGTGACTTTTCATCAATATCAAACCTGTACAGTCCATTTTTCACTCTTAATTTTTTTTTTTAATTGGGAGTTTTCCCCACAAAGATTTACAACATATTTAAAAATCTTTTTGTATTAGTAATATCACCTTCAGAGAGTACTCAAACAATATTTTTCTTTTTATTTTTTCTGTAATTTTGAACTTAGTTAACCTCTCTTCTTTTTCAAAAGGTGATTTCAATTCCCCCATTTAAAACCCCACCTTGCTGTAATATATCAGTAGTCAGAGCTGGTTGGACTTTATCAGATGGCTTCAATGCTGGAAAATCCCACTTCGTCAAAATGAAAACTCTTCATAAGAGCATGTCACTTTCTAACATTAAATTCTATTTAACCGAAACTACAGCTTTCAGTAATGTCAAAACATCATTTTGACATTTTGGAACTGGAACATTTTTGTTCCAAGAAGATTTTTGCATTTTATTGTATTTTCCTGCAGAATCTGTAGCCTTACATTTTACTCTGAGAGTGGAGAAAAAAAGGCCACCGCAGAACTGGACTTCCCTGAATAAGAATCCTTCCCATTCTGTTCTGTGTCTGACCACTTCCTTCCACTCCCTCCCTACTCTGGACATTATAGCCAAGAGGGCTGATAATACCAATGCAGTATTAATAGCTTCCAAGGTGGTAATGATGTTCATACATATGATTGAATATGCTAAAATAGTTTTCATGTATGTATCTGGCACGTACAGTTAGTGGTGCTATCTCATTTAATATGACACTTGTAGATATGTCAGGACTGTCCAGGCCATGAGATTTAATGTTCTGTTTTTTACAGGGCAGGCAGTAAGTGGATTCATTTTACGTGTAAGTAATGCTTATGACAAAAATTCTTCATTGCATGGCGTTGTGGGGTTTTTTCACTCAGAGGCAATTAAGTGACAAACATTATTGCAGAAATACTGCAATTGTAAATAACTTTGCTTTTTCAAGTCTTGTCAGTGAAGGTAGTTATGCAGCTCTGCTGTGCTGAGGGCGTCAGGCCATTTCCTCAGAACAGGCACCAAAGAACCTGAACATGCATGTCAGCTGCTTCTCCTTTGGTTGCTGCTTTAGACATCACTTATACAAATTACTTGGCTTGCTATTCCTTTTCCAGCTCTTGCTTCAGACTGTAGCAAACCCAGTTGTATTTTTTAACTGTTCCCAACAGGTGGGTGAAAGTGTGGTACCATTGTTTCTCCTTCTAAGCACTCATAGCTTGATCAAAAAGTGCTTTAGTTGCTTCAGGCAGTTTCGATTCTTTGTGAGCATTCACCTTTTTTTGTTTTTTTAAAGAAGAGCCAAGCAGGCGAAATCCAAGGACTTGGGGACTGCTCTTCCCCTGCTCAAGTGACGGTTGTGGGGTGTTAGGAGCACAGAGCCAGTCCCCCCTGGCAGACCATCTTCTTGCATCCAGCGTGGCTGACCAACTCAGCATCAGCTGCCAACACAGGCCAGCCACACTGTCTTCCATCCACCTGCCATCACAGTCTCTTCTCTTGCACCAGCAAATGCCTCCTTCCTTCCTAACCAAGTTTCACGAAATGCCTCTGGGAATGCCTCCACCTTTCTGAGCCGACTGTTTTGCTTGGCAGGCTGAGGAGTGCAGCAGCCCTTGCAGTGTTAGCAGCTTTGCTCAATGCGATTAATGCAGCCAGGCACTCTTGGGACTGGCATGTAGAGTATCACTCTGGGCTGTTATTGCTGAATTTCTGTAGGTTGTCAGCAGTCTTCATGAGTTACACTTCCTTCTTAAAGAACGGATGGCTGTGAGAGATTAAATAAAGCATTATTAGCAAAACCAGCAATAATTAGTAAAACAACAAGAAAATGGCTGATGAATTTTTTGTGTGAGAAGATGCCTCTGTTGGATCAACAGCAAGAGCACACTCCATCCTCCAAAGCCTGACCCTGACTGCAGCAGTTATGGATGGCCTTTCCTCTTGCCCTGGCACAGACATCCCATGCTCCCTTCCTGCCCATGGAGTGCAGCACTCTCTCCCACCTCTGGCTGCACAGTTTAGGGACTGCACAGTTTAGGGACTGCACAAGCTCTTACCTCCCCAAAACACACCCAAAACCTTCAGTTAATTAGTTAGTGCCTTCTTTTCCCCCTTCCCCCTTTCTCTTCCTTTTCATTTGAATGGTTTCTGTTTGAAAAACGTATCAGGAGAGGGATCCCCCAGGGAAGGAACCTTCAGCTGACCCCATGCAGGAGCATCTGCAGGGGGTCAGACATTCACCCAGGTATAACAGGTCCTCCCTTGACACGGGGGAGGGAGATGAGAATTAAATGCCCTCTTCTTAGTAATTAAAATTAGATGCTTTTCAGGCACTTCCCCTTTCTGCACTGCACCCTCTCTCCCCAGAGCCATTTGTTTGGCTCTTCCCCAAGCAGCAAAGAGGGAAGCAGAGGAAAGGACTGCCTGCTGCTGGTTGGTCCAGCATAGCAGCAGGTATGGAATGACCAAAACCACCCCCTACTCTGGTTTAAACTGGTTTGGCTGGAGAGAAGTGTCTTGCCCAGGGATTTTGTCTGCGGGATTTTACTGTCAGATGTACACAGGTTGCACTCCAGTATTTCAGTCTGCACCTGCAGCCTGTTGCACATTCATTCTGTTGCTGTGTTGATTCTGTCTCCAAATCCGCCTTCTTGAGCTTATGTTATGGGACTGCTTTGCTGGCACAGGCTGCTTCCACATCCAAAGGCTTGAGGGAAGTAAGTAATAATAAGCACATTGGGGGCAAAAATTCAGGGAAATGGCAGATCAGTAAGATCCTCCTTTCCTTTCAAAGCACTTCTGGGTGTGGAACTTCATTGCAGCAGCTCCATAATGGAGCAGAAAACACAGCACCCACGCACCATCACACCCCATCGCTGGCAACTGGGTCATATGGAGCCATAGGGATTTTCCTTCTCTCACCAAGGAATATGGTCCCAAATTCACACACCTTTGCCAGAGAAAGCAGACAAATTGCTGCACAAATTGCTTCTGATGTCTTGCAGTAGTTGCATGCTGTTCTCCAATCCATGCTTCTTCATGAACAATTGGAAATTTATTCCCTTGGATAGCTAAAATTTTGCTTGAAAAAAATCACTTTTAATCACTGCCATGAGTTAAATATTATGGAAACATGTCTGCTAACAATTTGCTTTGCGTAATTTGTACTAATGTTAATAAGCAACAGCTGCAACACTTCCTGTTGTAAATTCTTTTGTGGTTGCAGTGGAATTATCACATCTGTACTTCACAAATCTGATAGACTCAAGCACAGCTTGCTCATTCTGGCCCCAGCTCCAGCAAATCCCTATGCCTCAGAAGTACGGCTACACAAACATGTATTTACAGTCTCTGTCTGTCTTGGTTCCCAAAGTCTCCACTCTCCACCAGGTACCTGGAGCAAGAGGAATTGGGGCAGGGGGTCAGAGGGGTGGGAAGAAGGGACAGATGTGGCCATCTGAGGGTCAGCCAGTGCATATATGGTGTGGTTGGAGCAGATTGCTCTCAGCAGAGGCATCACTGACCAGCCAGGTTTATTGCAGTTCAAACAGGCAGCTTTTGGTCAGAGGCTAAGTACAGGAAAAATGTGATTTATTAAAGAAAAAGAAAGAAAGAAATATGAGTGTGCAATACACTGCCACCATAAGACTTAAGTTGAAACTCAAGAATCTTTCAACTGTAATCTGAAGAAAAATGTTTCCCTCACTCAAGATGCTAAATAAAGCATGTTAGGCCAAACCCAGGTCCCACTGAGACCTGCATAAGTTATTCTATTGAATTCATAAGACTAGGGCTTGGCTTATAAACCAGGTCAAGCTTTAGCCATGTCCCATAGTAACTAGAGTCTAACAAGCTATTTCGTCCTCCCTTACAAAGAGTGGAGACAGCCACAGCTGGCCAGCCCCCTCTCCCCTGCTCCCTGTAGAGCTGCTAGCTTCCTGGTAGAGAGTTCATCCAGCTGCACCTCTACCTGATCCCAACACCTTCTCCAGTTAGCTTTGCATTTTAGCTATGAGTTTCATGGAGAATGGTTTGGGTTTTCCACTTTGGAGCAAACCAAAGCCTGTACCCTGAGGATTTCAGCCGTGCCACTAGGCAGAAACTCTCCCTGATCTGAACATGACTTCACTGGGAGATTTCCACATGTTCCTGAGGCGAAGCCTGAGGTGGAATTTAAAAATAAAACTTTTCAAAATGAGTCTCAGCGACCCACAATTTTTGGCTGCTTCAGCATCCACAGCACTTCATCATACTTCAAACAGTTGAGTCTCTTGGTAGTGCCATAATCAGACAGGAATAGCTCATATGACTTCAGAAGAGACTCCATCTCTGACTTGAAAGTCTTACTCTTATTGGTGTATGGGCATCTGCCAAAAAGCAGCATTTGAGCCTGGACAGGAGAATGTGTGAGTGTGTGTACGTTGCTCAGAGAGGCTTCTCTGGCTGCACAGACAGGCTGTGAAGTGAGTGAAATAATAGCAATGTAGAGCAGCTAGGAAGGATGGGCTTCAAAAACAGGAAAGTCCCAGGCCTCACTGGGGTTCCCATGGAGTTTGTGCCCTGTCTCCAGGTCTGTATTGAAATTGCTTTGCATAGCACAGCATGTCTTTATTACCCAGAGTCTTCCATTAGTGTTATATAAAAACCGGGATCATGCTGCCCTTTTTGAACATTAAATACGTGCAACCAACTTCACATTATCAGATACTATAAAAGAGTGGGGAGTGGGAAACCAAAAGTCCAAGTGGTACAGGAATAAGGACATTTCAGAGTGGAGCACTTTCACAGCTTTCAGCATGTTTCAGCTGAAACACAGAAGGAAAGAAAAAGAACTTCTGAATTGCAGTGAATCCAAGCCAATGAGAGAACAGTGATTAAATTTATCCCTCACTTTGATGGTTTCCTGATCTGTAATGTGTTTTATGGCCCTGAGCATTTGCTGTAGTGGCAGTATGGTGAATTGATCCGTGTGTCCTGGTTCCATTGGAACCAAATGACTGTCTCTAAAAACTATCTGTCTTCTTCATGGCTTTTCTAATATGCTGTAGCATCCAGAAAGCTTCTGGTCAGCTTGGTAAGAGTCAGTATTTAAAGAAAAACATATTTTCCTTTTCTTTTTCTTGTGGCACGAAAACTTCAGAAAGCACCTGTAGCCACTGGTGTGAAGCAGGTCAACATACACCAGCTTTTCATTTTATGCCTCTCAGAAACCTAGCAGTAAAAAATCTGTTGCTTACCCAGTCTACATGCTTACAAGAAACCAACCTAAATTCCAGTCTCCCACTGACTCTGTAAATGGAAGTGTTAAATATGGTAGAGTTATTCACACTGTAAATTTAGTAGAGTTACTCTGCTTTTTCACCAGTGTAAATGAGATCAGTATCTCATTTGATAGATCTGTCCTCTGACAGCACTAACAGTTTAAATGCAAGCTTGTTCAGCTGCTGTTATCAAAACTCACTATCAGTATTTGTGTCACAACGACATGTAGGGATTGTGTCTAGTGCTGTGCAGGCATACAATGAGACACTTAGCCTGCCTTAGAGAGCTGACAGCTTCATAAGGCAAAAGAGACAGCCTAAGGAGAAGGGTTTCCTAGAGGCAGTTTTCTATCCCTATTGCAGAGAAATGGAATGAATTTCCCATAGTTATGTGAATGGAAAATAGCAGAACACTATGGAAAATGAAGCAAACTTCCATAAAGGTAAACAGTATTGCCTCCTTCTGTTAAATCTCCATTGTTAAACTTGACCTTTGGTGTAGCCAGGAGTCTGAACCCAGACCTCTTGGTTGAATCTAGTGCCTTACTCACGAGACCAACTGCTCTCACTGTATTCCAGCTTTTCTCCCTCTGCTGTCCACATCTGGCTTACTCCTCACACAGTCCTTATCTACATCCTCCTTCTGCACCTGAAAAATAGCACTCAAACAGGCCTTTAGAGGCCAATGGGTCCTTCACACTGCCCTAACTCTTCATCATCTCAGTCTTCTTCTACTATCTAGTCTTTTCCCTGGAACTTCTCACGCCTTTCCATTCCACTCCTCCTACTGTAATTACTTTCATTTTTAATCTCCTCTGTTCCATTCTTGTAGCATTGCTTCTTTTCTTTCCTTTCCATCTTCCGGTAAATATAGACATGTCTTCTTCACTCCTGCTGCAATTCTACCTTCTCTACCTTTTGGTTTTTCCCCACTCTTCCATTCCCTCTCTCTCTTTCTCTGGTTTTCTGCAAACCCTTTCTTTTCTTTCAATCAAGTGCCCTTCACAGGAGAGTCTTGTATCAATTCTGCTCTAAGACTACCATGCACTGACAACTTTAAATTAGGTTGTCTGTATTATTTTTGACATACTCTTTATCCCACATAAAAACCCTTCCACCGCTTTCATTCGCCAGCATAAAAGGCACTTTTTGAGGATGGTTTTTGACTAGTTGGCTGATGACTATTTGCAATAAATACCTCATTAAAGGCTCAGCACTTTTATGCATGGTGAGTGCAGTTTACCCCTCTAGCTTCCATCTTTTCCTGTGCTGCCTATTGATATTCAAGCTGCTTAAATGCTCCTTGTTTTGAACAGTCCCAGTTACATTGCTCAGTGGGATGAATCCTTGGCTCCAGCCCTATTGCTGATGGCCACATGGTCCAGGCTTGGATCTGAGAATGGCACACCATTAGGCAGGTGTGAGCACTGATGTGTGCTGAGCACAGAGCCACCAGCATCGCTTCCCCAGGCCTGGAGAAGGTCCAGCCTGCTTTCAGCCAGCATCAGAAAGTTGGTTGGAAAGAAGAGGTGCCCACTGCCAATGATAAGGTTAACAGAAGGTAGGAAAGAGCATCAGGCTGGAAGAAGGAGAGAAGTGGTGTTGGCCAGCTGGAAGGTGGTGGTGGGATAGACAAAATCAGCAGTGAGGGAAGGCCATTCTTGTAAGCCTACATTAAGAATGCGAGAAAATCCATGTGGCAACTGGCATGTAAATATTTGCAGCATCATCCTTCATACTGAAATACGTGCAATAACGCAGGGCAGATTCACACATGGGTGCACAAGTGTGAGTTGAGAGTAACGAGTGTAGCTTCTGTGGGGCTACTGCATACTTCTACCAGTGGGAATGAGATCAGATCTTGGCTCTGGGTCTCTGTCTCCAAACAGTGTGAAGGATGAGAGCAGAACAGTTTCTATCCAGCTGGAAAGTGGCAGCCTTAAATCAGGCCACAAAATAGAGCAACTCCTGCTCACAATTCTTTTTTTTCTTTTTTAAATGCTGCTCTGAGCTGTCTTCCAACTTCTCAGAATTAGCTTCCAAGGTTAGTGAAGCATGTACAGGGCTTTTTTGATGTATGTGCAGCTATCAGTTTTTGTATTGCTAATTGGGCTCAAAGTGTGTTAGCTTTGATTTTTAATGTTCTGTAATTTGCTAGATAAGCCTCAGTTTCTGCAGCATCTATATAAGAAGGGCTGCTTTCACCACATCTTACAGATATTTTACAACATTGGACTTTTTTATATATCTACTAACCTTGAAAGGTGAATGACATCTCTTTCCCAGAACTGTATCTTAGGAATAGAGACTTTGTAATGGACATCAGATATCAAGTGACTATACAGCTATTTTAATTTTTTCAAGCATATACCTTAACTACTAGAGAGAATAAAATCTGATGGTTACGATCAAGATTTCAAACTCACAGTCTTGCATTCTGTCACACCCAAATTTATTACAGCCTATACCACTTACTACTGATAGACACAACACTTCCACATTTCATGTCATTAGAAAAAAGCATTTGTGACTGCTCTTATCCAAATCCCAAAGGAGATAACAGGATCCTGTCCAGCACATAGCACAGGCTTCTCCCCAGTGCCTGCTCTCAAAACAGAGAAGTCAGTTCATGTACAGTAGCTTACCGGGCATCTTTCATCTGCCAGCGTGTTTATTAAAAATGGAATGTAAATAATGAGATCTCCTGTTTAATAAAAATGTTCTGTAATGATAAGTTTATGGGCTTGAATGATGCTGACTTGACTCAATCAAACTATTCTATGATTCTGTTCTATGATTCTATGACTCAATGTGATGTGTAGATAAGGCTGATGTCTTTTGAAAGTTCTTGGCTCAAACTGTGCCACATCTTTTCATTGTTCAGTCTGGTTTTACTCCAGTTGGCACTGCCACGCTGGTGTCACCAGGCTCCTACTCTGTTCTTGATGGCAAAAGGCAGCAGGGTTTATTTATTTATTTATTTATGCTGGCAGTATAACATTGCTAGCAGCTGCCTTGCGAGTTGCAATGTGATCCTGCCTAAATGCCTCCTTGGAAAGAAAACACCGTGTCAGGTCCCCTCAGCGCACCCACCGCTGCCCTCTGAAAGCGATGATGCCCCTACCCCCAGCGCCCAGAACCACCCAGCTTTACATGGTGTTGGATTATGTCCTGTTGTGTAAACCTTCCTTGCCTGCTTCTTTCCTGACCTAGACCATCCCCACTAGCATTAATGTGAAGCTACCGATGTCACGCTCACTGGCAAGTGAATACAGTACTTCTGTATTCATCTTTTACACATCTTTGCCTT
Source organism: Calyptomena viridis (assembly GCA_013390005.1). NCBI lineage: Eukaryota > Metazoa > Chordata > Aves > Passeriformes > Eurylaimidae > Calyptomena > Calyptomena viridis. Next base: position 103,323 of record WEIV01002824.1, read on the forward strand.
AGCACTCATTTTTGGTTTTTTTTTTTTTTGCTTTTTTTCGATGAGAGAGGAACAAGAAAGCATCTTACCCTGTGAGCAGTTTCAAGGTCCCCATGCAGCAATGCAGCTCTGTGCCAGTCGATGCCAAGCCTGCACATTTGTATCACTGCCATGAGTCGTGAGCTTTGTCTCAAGCTGAATGCTCAACATGTTGAACCGAGGTGATTTCTAATTCTGGGAAGCATAATTTTCATTCTGCTGTCCAATCATTTAACTTAGCATTATATTTTAGCATTATTTTTCTATTATTGTCAGGAGGTGATAAACAATTCAGTTGCTTAGATGCCTACATAGGTTCAGATGTCTATGACTTTTCTTCATTTTCGACCAAGAATTCTTACTAAAGATGACATACAGGATTATTAATTATGCCAGGATTACCATATGATGCTAACAATGATTGGGGAAATGACATCTGCCCCTTAGTTTCACTTATTGTAAAAGCAATGCAACCCTTTCATATTTTGCTGTTACTCAGCTATCAAAACCTTCCTTAATAAATAATCTCTAACAGTGAACATTGCATTATACTGAATAGTTTTGTGTTCACTTTGTGAATATGTAAACAAGGGAGACCTGAGGTAAAATGAATGTGGAACTTATGGGAGGGAATAACATGCAAATAAAATGCCTGGAGTCCCAGGAGTGGCACGACTATGACAAACAGCATATTAGTATTGCTCTCACCCCGCCTCAAAGGGTTTTATTGAAGTGATTTGTCTTCAGCTATCGAGGTGTGTGTGCCTTTCTACGTGTATGTACTCACTGGTCTGATGTATGTACACAGATATGCACCTGCCTACCATATGTACACCTCGCACATATTCATGCATCCAAGCAAAATAATAACTGTCCATTTAGCATGTTCTATATGGGTGGGTCCAATATTTTCATTCTTCATATGTACAATATATGTGTTTCAATATGTATGCAACCATTTACCAAACATAGTGTCAAACTGTGATTCCTTTTTTATTTCTTCAGACATTGTTCTTTATTAACTGCAACTTATTCCTTCCAGTGGATTCTCTGTCACTATTTAGAGGCATGTTTTAATGTATAGTTGTATATTGACTGTTCTGTGTGCTATATGCTACTGTTTGCATCTTAATTAAGCTGAGTATTACTGGTCTGATTGTTCTTAATTTTGTACAACAGACTTTTGCTTGGGTTTCTCAATTTGATGCAGTATGTTTAAGAATGTAGTATGGGAGGGGACCAGCTGTGATAAAATAAAAAGGTCCCAAACTTTCGTATTTATGTTTCATAGAAAAAGCCAGTACTTTCTTTTACAATTGCAAAATTATTTCTGTATTTTTCAATAAAGAATTGTATTTATTTGGTTCTATGTATGTTTTATCTAATAAACCTTATTTTTTAAATAAGGACCTGGACTCAGTCTATACACATCTGCAGTGTTCATTGTGTTCAACACACAAAGCACTTTTTCCTACCAAATTCCGTATGGCTGAGCCTGCAGCTCTGGTAATGCCAGAATTACCTCCTATCCTGACCAGTGCAGAACTAATCTCACATTTTTATTCGCATTTTTCTGCTATGCAAATCAGAGATAGATACTGAGGTGTCAGCCTGTTGATAAATCCCCACTGCAGTACATTACCACCAATGCTCATTTGCAGGGCAAGCAGTTTTCTTGGTTCTCCACTGAATTAAGGCTAGGGTGTCAGTTTGAAGCAAGGGTACAATGCACTGTAAGGCACCTAATCCCTCAGGCTGCATCTGCATGGACAGACCCTGCTCTTATTTGTGTTGATGTAAATCTGAAGTCATTACTGTTATTCTGGAGAGACACTGGGGAGAAAACAAGAGTAAAATTTGTCCAAAGACCATAATATTTCAAGGTTGATCTGCCCACTTTACACACAGGCAGCTACTGGAATACTCTATCAATGTCTCAATAAAAAGCCTGAAAAAGGGCCAAAAAAAATCTCAGTCAACTACCATTAAAAAGCTTCCCCAAGAAAATAAGAAATGCTTTCCCTGTTACATGGAGTCAGCTCTAGCTATCCAAGAAATACACTGCATTGAATGATTCCCTTCTTTTTTGCCCTTTAATTACACTTTCCTCTGTGATGCTATCAACAATACAGCATGATGAAGTTTCTCTTGAAGTCAATTTGCCATCCACATCAGTGAAAGTGAGAATAGGCCCTAGATAATAGTCTTTGGGTCCTATCTTCTTATTGCTGTCCTTAATCAGATAGAAATCAGGTGCAAAACCTAATGTTACAGAAAAAGTAGATGCATGTATCCAAGGAACTCTGCTAAAGAAAAGTGGGTTCAGGACACCCCTTGATTCTTTTAACTCTGACCTCTCTTTATGAATCCTGAATGTAAGGTAGACTTTAAAAAAATGTTTTAAAGCTGTTTCTTCTTATGCTATTCCTTTGCATGCTAAGACTAAAATAAGGCTTGTGAGATGTACAGCAACCCAGCTGCTGCTAATCCTGAGCTGTGGCTTGTCACTGTGCTTCCATTCAAGGGACAGGAATAACAGCAGGCAAGTACATATCCCAGTGCTGTGTGGCCAAAGGCCTTGGCAGAGTCAACAGGAGGCCCTGGGTCAACTCCTGTTGATGGCCACAAGGTCCTCTCCCCTGCTATGGATGCTCATATTCACAGTGCATCATGGAATTAGGTCCCGGTTCATACAACAAACCTGACCTCAGCCATATACCTCCCTTGTGCCACTAAACAATCAAGGGCAGCATTTTGGCTTTTTTGACGAGGAGAAATTTGCCTTTTTTTCACCAGACAGTTCTTTTAGCTCCAGGCTTTAAAGCTAGAAGAAAGTTTTCCTTCAAACTGAATATATTTAGAAGCTGTCTGAAGTCATTTAGAGCCCGGTTTCTGAGATGAAGCAATTTAACTTCATCACTGGTTTATGTGTCTGCAAAGTGCTCTGTCACCTTGGTTTGAAGCTCAGACACTGTCTGTAATAAATACTGGGGGGAGGGAGGAAGCTCCGTCCTTTGATTATAAGAAGTGTATAGAGTAGACTGGACTTCAGGAAGCCAGTATTGATCTTGGAGATCACTGAATAGCATTGGCCATGAGGCACTTTTCATTTACTATTCTGTCTAAAGATCCCAGCTGGGCCTCACGTCCCAGCTCCACAAGGAATCAAACAAGGAAACAAGACATCAACATTCCTGCCTTGCACAGCCAAGAGATCAGGATTTAGATCTCAGGCAATGGACGAATATACATACATATGTCTATATACATGTATAGACGTGTACATGAAAATATGTATGTAGTGAGTGAAACACCATTTATCAAATCTGCAAGTGCAAAGCAAACAGAAAATCTGGATGCCTTCTACAATTGCTATGTAAATTATTATGTATATAGACTATATGTAGACTTTTTCTTCCCCTAATTACCTGGTGCGATGGCAACAGTGGCCTGGCTGTCCTTCCCCATATAAGAATTCACCCCATATAAGACAAGTCAATCACTTGCTCACACAGCTGTCTGCCTCTCGCACATCTGTCAGAAGCCTGTGGTACAAGGGTTGGGATATGGCAGGTGGCAAAGTTTCACACAGCCTCTTGTATAGACTGTTTATCTGGTATTACCATGCAAAGAATATGCCAGGGGTGTTTCAGGTTTTTTGGATCTCTGCAAGGAAAGCCTGTCCACATTTGCCATGGTAATTTAACTTGAACACATTTGGGAAGGATTTTCATCTGCTGGTACTTAGAGGAAAACTTCTGGTGAAAATCTATGTCAAGGAAAGATGAGTTATTAAGGTGGAAAAAGCTGTTGGGAGATAGGAGTTGCTTCCCATGCCCTTGCTTCACTCTGCACATCCAGGAGAAGGATCAGAGAGCTCCAGTTCAGCAGAGATTTACTCTGGAGGTAACACTGTGCACTTTTCCAACCCTGTAAGTAATTCCAAGATCTGTCCCTGTGAGAGCTCTGGGGGGGAAAAAAAAAGCTACCTCTGTTCATGCCCTGGCAATGAGACCCATTCCAATGAACAAATCTATCTGCCAATGCCATCTTGACTGCACACGTCACCGACGGCTGTGCAGGACTTCCCTTCCCAGTTGTGTATAGGCCATTCTGACATCTGGAACAGAAGCAAAGAGGAAGAACATACATATATTTTGTAGGCTTGCTCAGTGCCCTGTTACTGCCTAGAGAGCATGAAGGAGACAGACACATCCTGAGCAGGAGTGGAGAGCTGAGCCTGAGGGACAGGGTGGCAGGAGAATGGACAAAAGCTTAGAGTGACTGAGAACTAGTAGTATTAGTTTAGACTGGGAGAAAATAGGAAAGACAGGAACTGTAAGCAAAAAGGGAAAATGCTGAAACATGAAAAAGAACATGTGGGTCAAGATGGTGAAGGAACTATAAGGAGAGAGGAGACCATGACGACCTGTAAGAGGACACAACACTGGAGCTAGGGTAAAGTGGATTCTCTGAACCTGGGAATCACTGCAGGGATGTGAAGCATGGGTGAAGAACTGCAAGCAGCAGCAACTGAATGTGCATATCCTCCCCATGCCAGTGCTTCAGGAGTAGCTGCAGCAGGGATCACAGCCCTGCCAGCCTGCAAACACGTGCACCCCATGACACAGTGCTGACCACTGAGGAGCACAAGTAACCCACGGGCACTGTAGTACACCTCCAGCCGCTCTTCCCTCACTGGCACCCCTCTCCTGGCCCCACTCAGACCCCTGGCCTTTCCTCCCCAGTGTTGAATTTTCCATTTGTCTCTCACATTCATTTTTATCCCTCTGGCTTTTTAAACCAATGGGAGCTCTTTGTTAAAAAATAAGCCATCTTTTGAAATAGTGTTACTTCTCTCCTTGAACTTTTCTCTATGAACGACTTGACATTAAGCTGATAGTTGCTCTTAACCAATTGTTAACCTATTAGTTAAGACCATAAAAATTACTGAAAGGCCAAGGCTAAAGCTGTTTAAATGAGAAATATTTCTACAGAAGTCCCCCGAGATGAAATAAAAAAAGCTCCTGCCGACAGAGCGGCTGCCAGTTTCAGACTAACGGGTCTGAAGATGATGTTGTGCTAACAGCAGTTAATCAGTAAATTCCCATTACTAATAAGACCATCACTCTTGGCTGAAGCCGCAAATTACATGTTATGTTTCTCAGTGCTGAAGATAAAGTGTTCTTCAAATTTTGCATCTGCAAATGTAATGTTTAGCACAAAACACCATCAGGAAAAACAAGAGGAAAATTGAAAAAACGTCACATACATTCAGCATCAATTTGCTTCTCTGTCACTAAAATTGCATATCTTTTTTGTTTTGGTATTTATTACCACCTTGAAATTTATATTTAGAAGGGGAATAGAAAACATGGGTTTGATCTCAGGCATGCTGCTGCTGCATGAGAGGCATCTTAAAGTCAGATATAGCCTGATATAAGTGAAATCAGAAGAGGGCCGTCACAAGACAAAACTAAAAAGGAAACAACTTCAGAAGTTTCATTAAAATGTTTCATCTTGCTTGTCATCCAGATCTTCTGCTTGCTTACAGCATTGCAAGTCTGGCTTCTTTCCACTGATGCAATCGTCACTCCAGATTTCAACTCTCTTACTAGAGAGTAGGATTTTTGCCATCAGCATCTAAAGAAGAGTACAAAAATGTGTTTTATTATGCTTAGAAAGCTGGAGGCGCCCCTTGATTACCAGTCCCTTTTGTACTGCTTTCCCTGTCCCAGACACAGCCAAATTCAGAATTCATCCAGTTGCTTAGAAATGGAAGATGAGAAGTGCCAACAGCTAACTCGACAGCAGGGCTTTTTTCCAGTATGAAATGTTCTTTATCTACATTTCCAGAGACAGTCATACAAAAGTCAGCTGCTTTAGGCAAAACTCCTCCCTCCAGTGCCAAATGATCTTTGCAGGGACACAGCAGCCTTCCTTCTGCTGACCACTTCATATGAAAATGTCTACATGCCTGGCACTCTGCCATGACCTTCAGCAGCAACTCCCAACTTACTGGGCTGTTGGTAAGAGCAGGATTTTGCCTTGTGCTCTCAATTCTGCATAGGAATGCATTCACACACCCAGGCAGACGCATGCCAACCCCGCAGCAGTGACCGTGGGTCCCACTCGATGCTGGTGGATGTTGGTTGGACCATGGAACACATTGTTCAGCCTCTGTGCTGGGGCGGTGCAGACAGGAGGCTATTGGTGCTGATGGGGGTGTTTCCCTACTCTCCTCTTGATGCTCTTACTGTTATGTTTGGAACTAAATTCTGCTTTTTTCCAGTGCTGCAGAGCAGCCCTTTTCTGGAGCATGCACAGAACCATGATCCCCTGGGGAAGAAGTGATGGTGTAATGGTGTGCAGGAAGAAGACAGGAAATATTGTACTTTGGTTCAAGGGAAGTTTTTTCCTCACGGGGAAAAAGCTGGAAGACAAAAATTGTTTTGAAGGAGAAGTATATGTGGCTCAGGAGAATACAAAATATGTTGCACACTCCATATGTTGCATCCTCACTGTGGAAAGCAGTACCAGTCAGAAGTCAAGAAGGACTAAAGACCAGAGGGTCAGAGCCTGATACCAAAGTGCCTTTTGAATCACTGGTGCTGTGTTTTCTTGGCACTGAAAAACTTGCCTGTGAATTTCTCAGTCAAGATGATGCCGGCTGGTGATGTCTAGTGTTTTCTTCTTCACTTTCATTTCTGTTAACACATCTTCTGCTTTCTCTTAGAGCCATCTACAGCTTCCTTTTGCCTGGAATTCTGTATTTTGTGGCCATGCTCTACTTTCTACATTTTTTGCACATATTTTCTCACTTTTGCTTGCACCTCTGTACCCTTCTTTCACTTAGCTGCTAACCTTGTATTAATCATTGCTTCCCCGTTCCTTGCTCTCCTTGCTTAGAACAGCTTGGTTCTTCTCTTACAACTTCCTATTTTCCACCAGAAAAATTCACTTCCAGCTGGACTCCTCCTTCAAGATCACTGTCTAGGAAACAAAATGTCAGCTAGGAGTTTTCTGACTTGAACTGGGAAATGCTGACAAGCACGCAATTCAATTTCCAGGGAGCACATCTAGAAAGCTGGGATCTCATTTTCTATTGGAGTTGTACAATATGAAGGCTGTAAATGGTCTCAGAGCAAGCCAGTGACCTCCACTGCAGTTCTTACTTTTTCTCTTCCTGTTGCCAAGGAGGCTCAATGCTCCCTTGGTCAAGTTACCTGAGCTTTGCTTCAGTGCATCTACCTGCACAGGGGAGTTAATAACAATTCTTCTCTCAATGAGTAATTTTAGACATTATTTCTCAGGTGCTAGAAGTCTCTCACCTGGAGTCTCAGCTGCTAGAATCTTAAAATTAGGCATAGTGAAGTAGTACTAATTGTCTTATATATAGATACACATAAACACACGCTATTATATACACATGAATGCCTATCTGCACCCCGCTACTGAGCAGTGATCACCACATAGAGCAAACTGCACATCCCAGAGATAGGAAATGAACCTGGTTTCTATTTGAAGTCTCTCCTGAGCACTCTGGAGGTGATCGATGAGGTGTTCAGCTTTCCCAAATTGCTGCCTCCATGTGTTGCGCTGATACAGCTTCAACTGGAACCATGCCAGTGGAAATCTTTCCAGCTTGTCTTCCTGAGGAAGGGATAGTGTTTCCCTGCCTATCTCCTTTTGACCTTCTCCCATGTAGCCCTTTGACCAGTTGGCACAACTCAGCCAGAGGCTCAGAAATCCTGAGATCCTTCAAGTTTTAGCCATGAAGTCCCCACACTGACACAACATCCTTTCTCTAAGAGCCAGCCTTGCTGTTATTATCACTGACGTCTCAATTGCCATGAACAGCCACTTCTACTTCAGGGATAAAGGTCCCAAACTGTGATCCTCATAGCTTTTTTTTAATGCCACCTCCACCAAAAGGTGACATAAGGACCTCAGCTTTCAGCAGGGAAGTTCCCTGGAAACCCTAACAGCTTGGTTTTGAGCATGGGTAGTGATAATTTTAAGTCTGTACTAGGATGAGAATCTCCACCTTATTTGTACTTGCAGGATAGACAAAATAAGCATCCTCCTGCTTATGTCACCTGGCAGGAGTTTTTTACAGTTTCTCCTGGGAGACACAGATTTTAATCACCGCACTGGTAAGCATGCAAAGCAGAGAAATCTGACACACACCCCACCCCCGCCACGGCAGCTGAAACTTGATGAAGGCTTATTCTACACCTCAACAAGTCATCTAGCCACCAACCTGCCAAATAAAAGACCTGCCATCATGTCACCAGGTTATCTTGTGGAAGGACTGAGCTCTTCTGAGTTTCTGAACAAACAGGCTTTGGCCTTTAGTTCCAGGAGGTTTAAGGCTGTGAATTCTAATTGAAATAAAGCCCTTCTTTCAGCAAATAGAGTTCATTCATCCTGGGCTGAAGGCGCAAAATTTAAGATGAAATTTGTCTCTCAGCAAATTTCACGCGACCTCAGCCTTCACAGACTCACAAATGAAGGGGCATCTTGACAGGAACATGCAGTGTGCATGTCATCTGGAGTGACAGGAACATAAAAGTCAGATCATAGAGTTTTGAGTACTGTTATGGAAAGGATGGTTTACAAATCTCCTCCTGGGTATTTAACAGAGTTGTCTAAGCCCAGCTGAGTCGGGAGAAAGTCCTCATTCGAAAACAATAAACTCAAGCTGACTGCGGGGATGAAGGCAGCAGGAAGGGGGTAGTTGCTCTCTAAATTTCCAGATCTTGATTTTCCATTTCCACACACGAAGCTGTCTGTCTCCTGTGTTTTATTTATCCAGTTTGAAATATTTCTACTAGGTCTTGATTTTATTGACTTGGGTATTTTTGTTGGCTCTACCATCCCCCTCAGCAGAGGTCTTTCACAGCCAAACCCATGTCCTACTACTGCCCATGAGCATGAAGCATCACCAGTAGCCCTGGGCAGCAGTGGTCTTCCGCCTTCTCCAGAGAAAAACTACCCAAAAGAGTATGCAAACCTCCAAGGCAATCCGTTATATTAGAAGAAAAAAACACCTCCATTAGAACAAATTGATTACTTTGGGTTTCCTTTAGTGGTTACTGGCAATGCTAATGAGACAGCTGCTTGGTTCTTTTGCAGAGAACTATGAAGTATGGGTTTTCAAACGTGAACTGGTTCATTTTAAGCTGGCTTCATATTTCCATACTCCAGTTGCAAAGACTTAGATCTGCAGCCCTTGTTTATCTCAGAAACAATTTCAAATGAGCATTCTGGGCAAGAGACTCTCCCGTTTAAGAAGTAAACTGAATTAGAAAGCATGATTAATTGCTACAGCCTTATTTAGCTTCAGATTTCTCTGCTTTGCATGCTTACCAGAGAAATCACAGCATCTACATTTGGTGCTAATAAAAACACTCTTCATGCTAATTGATTTTTACATCGTAAATTTATTACCTAGGGTTTCATGCTACATGGCCATGTGGTTTAACAGTCTGCAGAACTGTTCTGGCTCAGAACGGATACTTGCATTAAAGATCCACAAGTTGAGGAGACTACAACTTCAAGACCCACCCCAACACAGTCCAGCACAACAGAGATTTCCCAAATTCACCAAACAAGTGGTCAAGTGACAAGCCAATGTACACTGGAGGAAGAGCCCTGCTGGTCACAGGAACCATCCAGACCCTGGCTCAGGGGTTTTGAGAGTAACTTCAGGTCACAGAGCCTCTGTCAAGCCTGGAACTGTGGACAGAGAGCAGAAGGAGCTGGAGGCTGAGCAGCATAAGGCAGGCAGCACTGCCTGAAGATGCCCTGAGGTAAAAGGGAAGAATGCAGCAAAAAGACCAAGTAAAAATTAGTTGGATCACTTCACATAAAAAATATTGTTTGGAGATTCATCCAAAATTCAAAGTGTCAGTCATTTCTGAGTGTGCAATAACACTGTTTGCTTTTATTAAATTTTGTTCTCTTCAATTATGGCCTCTGCCTGGATGCTGCTATTTAAAAAAGAGCAGAACCATTTTTTCTCTCTCTGTATATTTTTTTTTCCAACTTTCCACAAAACCCTTTACCTCCAGCTAGAGAGGAGGCCTGGAAAATTTCAGCCTTCTAGGTGAAACTTTTGGATAGTTGCAAGCAAGTGAAAACAGAGAGATATAACATAATGGAAACACTTTGGCAACCTTAGCTATATCTGTCACCAACGTTCCAGCTCTAATGAAAACTTTCCTGAAGCAAGGCTGGGGTAGACACGTTAACCCAAAGAGAGCCTTTCCTGACCTTGCTGTGGTTTGCAGGCAGGCTGAGCCCCTTGAGACGGAGAGAGCTGCTCAAGCAGCCATGTTCCATATGGGAAAGGGCTTGCATGTGTAAATCAGAATGTTATTTCTGCCCAGGGTTTAATTCCCTTCACCTTGGGTGCGAGGCCACAATGACTTGCCCAGAACAAGAGTTTCTGCGTTCCCGGTTCGAAGAAAATCCTGTCTGGTATTCCCCAAGCACCAGCAGCGCTGTTCTGGCCAGCTTCCCTGGACCTGCCATTTCATTGCCCGCCAAGTTTCCATGGAAAGACACTCAGCCTCTACTGACAGGAGACAGACATGTTGTGTGCTAAACTCCTGGACTCCCAGCAGACTCAGACAAAAAGGCCTCAGTTCCTGGCTCATCTTCCCTCGCAGGGCAGCCTTGCACCCTGCAAGGTCAAGGGTGTGAACTTCAGTGCCGCTCCCCAGCCAAGTGGGAAAGGGTGCACCAAAGCTTCTCCCACCACAGCTATGTCCACGGCAGTCCCAGCTGGGGAAACAGACCTCCACCATGCCCAGGGCAGCCCTCTCCAGCAGAAGGGCAGAAGGCTGCCCTTGGTGCCGAAAAGCTCTGCATTTGCTCTAAACGACCAGCTGGCATTTCTGAGAAAGGTCCATGACGTATTCTGCACTGTCAACTGATTTCCAACATGTAGAAGCAAAATGTGCTTTAGATGATAGAATCATCGAATATCTTAAATTGGAAGGCACCCACAAGGATCATCCAAGTCCAACTCAGATTATACCCCACTAGCAACCCACACTAACTATATGGTCCTGAAACACCACACCCCTATTCCAGTGAGAGGAAAACTCAACCAGCATTTTACTCATCACCATTTGTGACTATTACCTGAGAGTCTCATTCAGATAAAACCAAGGCATTGAATTATTTGTCATTTAAAATCTTTAGTTTTGGGTCCAGAATTTGTGCTGCTCAACTTCAAGGATTCAAATAAAAGAGTTTTCCTCATTACTTTGCAAGGTCCTGCAACTGGGTTGGGGAAACTCCCAGCTGCAATACAGGATGAAGGGATTTGAGAGCAGCCCTGCGGAGAAGGACTTGGGGGTTCTGGTGGATGAGAAGTGAGACACGAGTCAACACTCATAGCCCAGAGAGCTTAGTGTATATTGGGCTGCATTGAAAGAAGCATGGCCGTCAGATCAGGGGAGAGGATTCTACCCCTCTAGTCTGCTCTTGTGAATTCCCACCTGGAGTACTGCATTGAGCTCTCCACAGAAAGAACATAGACTTGCTGGAGAAAGCTCAGAGCATGACCACAAAAATGACCAGAGGGGTGGAGCACCTCTGCTGTGAAGACACGCTGAGAGAGCTGGGGTTGTTCAGCCTGGAGAAGACATCAGGGAGATCTCACAGCAGCCTTCCAGTAACTAGAGGGGCTATAAGAAAAGTATAGGGACAAACTTTTTAGCAGGTTTAGCAGGGCCTGTAGCAATAGCACAAGGAGTAATTGTTTTTAACTAAAAGAGAGTGGACTTAAATGAGATGTAAGGAAAAAATATTTCACAATGAGAGTGGTTAAAACACTGGAACAGGTTGTCGAGAGATATGGTGGATGTTCCATTCCTGCAAACGTTCAAGGCCAGGTTGGATGGGGCAGTGGGGAACCTGATATAGTTGAAGATGTCCCTTTTTATCGCAGGGTGGTTGCAGACTGGGTGACTTTTAAAGGTCTCTTCCAGTCAAACTATCCTATGATTCTATGATTATTATGATTATGTATCGAATTGTCTTATAATACACCTAATTTCAAAAGGGGCCTGAGAGCTGATTCTGAAGAGAAAGAGCACACTTTCCTTCTGCTGAAGTGCCTGAGAGGAGAAATACCTCTGTTGCCAACACACCTACATGATGGGCTCAGGCAGCTGTCCCATGAATACGCTGAGGACCCTTCACTCTCTTGGGGCCTTTTCTCTACCCACACATTGCACGGGGCCCTGATGCCACTGTTCAAGGACCACTACAGGAGACCCACAGTGTCACAGCTAGAGGGGTTGCCATTACAAAGCCAGGAGAGGTAGACACACTCTTGAGCTGAATGAGAGCTGAGTATCATGACCACCGATTTCTGGTCTCCCCATCATCATAACATGAAATAGTGTTCCAGCGTTTTGGGACAAAAGGGCTGCCACACAGCCACAGAGCAACCTGTAAACACATCAAAACCTCAGGGCAGCCATTGGGGCCAAAGTAATTTCAGGCTTATCTGGCAAACTACCTCTTTGTCACTGGACTGATAACCATGCATGCAGTCCCAGATCCAGTTAATGAAAGGCAGAACAGAAGGAAACACTGTCCTTTTTTTCCCTTGGGCAAAAAGTGATGCTCTTGTGCATCACTGGGGTCTGAGGCTGTTTGGTTGTGTTTTCATATGGGCATGTAGTGCATATTGCACTACAGAGCATGTCCAAATAACTCTTGCATTCTATAGACAAATGAGTATTGATTTATATTGGTATACATAGATTTTTTTGGTGTTCTATCAATCAGGAGTGAGTCAGACTTGTGGTAACAGCTGCTAATTTTGCTCTATGAAAGCAATTGATCATTGATTTGGAAGTAGTAAAAAACAATGATAGTTTGTGTGTTGTTCCTCCTCTCCCCTTAAAATAAGGAGGTTTCTGGCCCCACAACTAGAGGATTGCCAGGCAAACAGTTGATTTTGCATCCAAGATAACTGAGGTATGGGAAAGAAGGGGTAAAGGATCCTCTAATAGAAAATCTACCATGGGTGGAGAAAGTTTCTGTTGTGTTAGAAACTGCTTGACACCAGGCTGCTGCCTCCCCTACTTCACTGATCATCCATGCCTCTCCCCTCCTCCTCCTTCAAATCGCTTCCCCCCCAGGATGAACCAAACAGCAACTGCAATTTTTGCAGAGCTAATCCAAGTCAGGCTAAAAACTTCCAGAAGGGTTTAGGAACAAACAGCTCGGACTGCTGGCAGAAGTTAGAGCAAAATGTAAAATAATAACAAAAAGAAGTTATCATTTCTAAAAGGCTGTTTAAGAACCCTACCTGTGACCAGGAAGATACTAATATTAAACCCAGGAAGACCAGTGATGGAAAGTGCCTGGAAAACATTAAATTTAAGCACGAAGGCTCTTAAAGGATCAGTTCACAACATCTCTCTGACACACAGCTATCAGGCCACTCAGAGTACCTAGATATATGAAGCAATTGAAAGGACACATACTGTAATTACAGGGATATACAGATATGCACGTTTCAACCTTAGCTTCAGAGCAATAAATCTTTGCTAGATAGATAAATCTTTGGTTGGTAAGAGAGGACTCTTGCAGTCAGCTCCTGTAAAGTAAATGTGCTCTCACATTAATAAGCTTTTAAAGTGAATAGTTCCATTGATTTTGGTGAGGTTCCTTGCTAAAGTGAAGACTGTAAGGTTTCTTAGGAAGAAACATATTTTTTTCATATTTTTCACAATGTTTTTCAGGAATATTTATAGTAAAACTTACTAACTTCTCCAAATTGAGGGTTCAGTGTGGGTTTTTTTCATTCTTAAACCAGTGATCTACAACAGGCTGCATTTTTCTATGGAGTAGTCCTTCATACATTTACTGCCAGCAGGTAAGACATGGCGGTTTCACTATCACACAAGGGAATAATCACGTCAATATGTTCTTTTTTATTATTCGTTTACTGCACCAATGGGTTAAAAATAAGTGCACAAGACTCACAAGATGCCAAAACCTGAGTGTATGTATCTTCAGGGTTTACCATTGTATAGTCAAAGGATTGAATTGATCTGATTTTTACTTATGCAAGAATTGCTTAGAAGCTTCAAGTCCATTTCAGACTGTAACATCTCTCTGACTGGCACTCAGTGGGGCATCAGAAGATGCAAAGACCACAAATATACCCAATGTCTTGCCAGTCACTGTCAGCTAACAGTGAATGTTTGCTAACTATGAATTAGTTCAGATAACTATGAATGTTTGTCCTTCTGTAAACGTGTTATCCTTTTAAAAAATCCTCTGCCACCAAAGTACTGTGGCAATGGTATCCTCAGGTTAATATGTAATGAAAAAAAATCCTCTTACTGACTTTTTAATTTCTTTCCATACTGTGAAGGGTAAAGAGCAATATTTAACCTACCCCTCCTTTGCCATTTTTCTGTGTTTCTCTCTTAGCAAGGATAGTCATATCCATGAACTCTCCTTTGCATGGAAACCTTTTTACACTTCTGGCCATTTCTGTTACCCATTCTTGTTCCCCATTTATTTCCACCAGAATTATGTACATGTAAGCTGATCTAGCTCAATCACAGCATGGATTATTTCCTAGTATTCCTTTGCCAGTCTATATCTAGGGGATGGCATTCATCTCATCTCAGTGCCAACAAGATCTTTGGATGGCTTTTTCTACTCTCTAGACAGTTTGTGACCCTGAGAGGCTCAGTCACTGATAGGGGCTATTTAGACAACACAAATAATTAACCCTTAACCAGCTGAATCCTCCAAGTCTAGCCAAACTCAGCAAGACTTAAGTTAAGCTCAGTGAGGTTCAGGAAGCTTGGTGACTTGCAACATTGACTTTTTTTTTCTCTGAAGTACTTTCCCAATTAAGCAGCAGTTCAGAAGAGCCTGTGGGATTTGGATCATTATAGGTGACAGTCCGTAAGAGCTCTGAGGAAAGGGCCGCAGGGTACAGTCCCCTCTTTCACTTGAGGAATGAGGTGCCTTCCCTGGAAATAATTTCTTTTAGTGCCCTATTAGTATTCTGACACACTGCTCATCCTATTAAAAATTACCTTGTCACCAGGGCCTTTACTAACTGTCATAAGCATGGATGGGGCATTAACAGGCAATTCATTAGCTGTGCTCTGTTCCAACACTCTAAAGCTATCCACAGCTGCTAAGGAAGGGTTTCTGCTATATGGGACAGAGCCTGCCCTTGAAACATCCATGAAGATGCATATACTTTTAAGTACGTGGCCTAGGAGTCATAATATTATTTTCCCCAGTGTTGTCCCCAGAGCAACATCAACTGCATTTCTCTCGAGTCAGAAAAATGTGGGAAAAGCCACAAAGATAACAGGACTGTCAAGGACACAGGTAGGACAGGGACAGAAAAGTGTTTAAAGATCTGCACCACCTCTGTAATTTTATTAGAGTTGTAGAAATAAATGTTTTTCTCTGTTCATATTTACAATAAAAACTGTTTGGACATGAAGAAATATTTATTTTTTTAGATTTGTTTTATCTTTCAAGTTGCATTCTACATCCAGTTTAGGTTAATTCTAGTCCTAGTGAAGTGAAATTTCTTCTATTTGTTTCTCTCTTTAAGGTTGTGGTGCCTTGCATGCCCTACATAACTCAGGCCATCCTAACAGAAAGTTTATTTATATATCTTCTTCGGTTTTGTTTCTATGGAATATAATCTGCAGGAAAACTGCATATGCCTTTTTATTTGAGAAGAGGAAATTTTTTCACTCACTGAGGCATTCTCTGTGCCCAAATACTTTAGAGAACAGAGTATAAAAGCAGTTACATAGAAGCGCAATCCAGAGTAACCCTCTGCCAAAAACACCATCTCAGCTCTCTAAACTGTAACAGACCGTACACGGGTGAAGGAGCCTTCACCCTCTGCTCTACAAGCATAACTTAGAAGGAGAACCACAGAGAGATCGTCTTGACATTTTGTGGGATTAAGGAAGCTAATCCAAGAAATCATCACACGTAAAGGATTCTTGGATCAGAGAAATGCTCAGATTTGGATCATTTTCTTTAAAACGTGTTCTGCTTTCCTTTCCAGGGTCTGCATCTCTAGGTGCATACAGAGCATTTTCTGAGACATCATTCAGCCACTCACAGTCCTGCAAAGGGATAGTGGCAGGTTTACTCACAGTAGAGGTCAATGTCCATCTGCAATGAACTCTGGAGTTCATAATGAAGAACAGTTGAGAAATCAGTTTCCTGTTCTTTACCTTGGGAAAGAGGAACACTGTTTTGGGACCTGGCTCCTCACTAGACATCATAAATAACTACACACAAAAGCAGAAAATAAAAAACCTTCTCTGTTTCTATGAGTTAAGCACATATTTCAGGAATAAGTTAATCACTCTGTTGTTTCCTGTCTCCTACCAATAAAAGGGGATTTATTTTAAGTATGATGTATACAACTCTCCAACAGAGCCACTCAATTTTTACTAAGAACTGTTAGATCATGTTAGCAAAATCCACCAACTCACTGACTCCAGGTTTGTTGGAGCTGCCAGAACATGCAAGCTGGCTTCCCAGCAGGGAATCATGGCCTGGAGAACAGAAGCCTGCAAGACTGCCCACAGGAACAAGAGGCATCCCACGGCAGGGACCCTGGCAAGGTCGTTCTTTGGAATGTCTGGCTGTAGGAGCAGCCTTGCGAGAGATTCACCTGCGTGCAGTGGGTGTAAAACCCTGCAGCCCCACAAGCGTTGGTGCAACTCCATTACAGGGCCAGCGGACCTGTGCTGCCACTCTGCCCCTAAATCACACACACTCTGCCCACACTTGTGTCCCTAATTCCTACTGAAGTGATTAGCTCCCTTGAAACCTGTATTAAATTTTTCGATGCCTGTGATGGATGCGAGTAGGTTCTTCCGCAGCTTCCGATGGAATCACCCTAGGCACCGAGCTCTTTGCATCCACAGGCCCACGCAGGGCAGCGGACGCCACACACGGCCGACATCTGACGGCTTGCAAGCTGTCCTCAGCGCAGGGGCTGCAAGAGGTGTCGCTGCCCATCCATCACTCCATGGGGAGAAGCGGCCTGGGCCGGCTCCGACGCCTCCGCGGGTCNCGCGAGGTGGGGGCGGCGGCGGGCGCCTCCTTCAATCCGACTCAGTTCCTTCAGGAGCGCTCCTGCTGCTGCCCGGCCCCTCAGCCCCGCCACCGGGCAGGCGGGAAGGCTCGGTGTGGGCTCAAATCGTTCGGCTCAAATCAAAAACGGGACGTGGGAAAACGCGCGTTGTGTCAGCAGGATACGGACGCGGGCTGCCTGCATGACAGTGGGTTCACAACGCTGCTGCTTTCCCCTCTACTTTTCCTTTGAACCACGCCTTCCCGATGCTCCAGTGTCAATCTGCACCGCAGGACGTCCTGGAAGGTGTGGAGATTTCGGGAGCTAATGTTAACCACAAAGATCATTTGTGTCTTTTCTTATCGAGTTCAGAAAGCACAAAATGCGGCTCTTTCGGCAGAGAAATACACGTGCTTTGGACAAAAGAGCCCGGTTGAGCCTTCCTCCAGCTCTTCGATGACCTGCTGAGAGCTGCTGGGTTTTCTCTTCTTCATTATTTACCAGCAGCATCTGTAATTAAAAAACCCCAAAAATTCTCGGAGGTGTCGCCATTATATTTCCCCGCTTTGCATTCGGAGTGCAGGAGCGGTGCAGACTATGGTAATGAGGCTGATTGACTCTTCCGGGCCAACTGGGGTGTGTGGCAAAGCCTGGCAAAGCCGGCTGGCATGTTCTGGGGACATCATGAGCTCAGGTGATTGCCAGACTCCAAGGTGAAGTTACAGAGGGGCCTCATCTGACTTCACTCATGCAGCGTTTCATTAAAGGACTTTGCACCAATCAAAATGATGGAGCATAGGCCAGCGTGTTGGCTCTGCAGGCTAATTAGTCTCTCAGACCTTCTGCTCCTCTGGAAGTCCCAGCCCAGCTGGGCAGGACAGGGCTTTGTGTTGCTCGCGTCAAGTAGCCAGGTTCCACATCTGTGGTGCTGGTATTTTGCTGGTCTGCGGGGCTCTCATTTGGCCTATAAACCGCAAACATCTGCTGGGGTTATGGTCGGCTTGTTGGCTGATTTCAGCAGGGGTGGTGACCTGCTGTACTAGTCAATCAGTTCTGGAAGAGCAAACTGGATGCAATGCGGAGGAGTTTGAGAGAGCAGGAAAAGCATTCAGTCAGTCAAAACCAAAAACTAGGTAAAAAAAAAGAAATGTGGAAATGGTAAAATGCTGCAGCTTAATAGCCTAGGCAAAGCATACACTCATGCTCAAGTGTCCTTGGTGTTTTCCACACATTCTCTCCCTCGACAGCTAGATATTATTTTTTAATGCCTGTTGACAATTGAGCGTGTCAGTTTATCAACCCAATAAGATAGGCAAAAATCTAGAGTCACTTAAGAGGAAGTAAATTATGAGAAGAAAATGTGCCTCACGCCTACACTGATAAAGTACTTTTAATTTGATTTACTCAGGGAATAGTTTATTTAAAGTGATATAACAGCAATAAAGCCACCGTAATAGGCCAGATCACGACGACATCTTCAGCCGTTAATGCAGACGTCATGTGTGTCTCAGAGAAACATCATCATAGTTTGACAGTCTAAGGAATGACGTATAAGAGACTAATCCTGTTCTCCATCACAGCAGTGTTGGCTGAAAGAATTTCACTGATCCTTCCCTTTACTTACTTTGGATTGACATAGATGGAAACTAAGGCAAGTATGGATAGTCAAAGCTCTCAGCATTCACTCTCATTTCTTTAAAAAAGAAGTCCCTGCACCGCTCTGATTTGCCTCTCTCCTGTGCCAGGGTAGATCAGGACTGATTCTGGAGGATTTGCACTTGCTGATAACAGAGCTGTCCTTTCCAAAGTGAAACGCAAGTTCTTTCCATGTAAATTCAGTTTAGATGCAGGAGTTTGGGTACTGTTGAAGCAACTTATCCCACCAGTTATTCTACAGCCTCACTGAGCATTTATTTCCAGGGCAAGCAGGGAAGTATATGCCAAGAAGGCATGGATGGAACACAGCTTTATGTAAATAATACATTAGGCCTGAGCTGGACCAATTGCTGCTGGCAAAACAGACTCTTTGTTCAGGAACTTTGTCCAGTTGGGACTTCCGGCAAATGGAAGTATTTTATAGTGCAACCTTGTAAACTACTTAGGGACTTTGAAAATAAACAAGTAAAAGCAAAGATACTGTTCCTGTTCTTCAATGTCTGGTAATTTCCCATGAGCATGGATGGCCAGAGAAAGATCTCTTTTCTTGTGGTTACATACCCAGCTATTTTGGGGATATCACTCACTGGACTGCATTATAAAAAACATTTAATGAATCTCCCCTTGGATTTGCATTCCCGCAGAAAGCCACAGCAGCCCAGATTACAACTCACAGCAACCTAACTGCTTCTTGAGGCCATGCTTACCCTGCTGGGGGACTTCTTCAAGTCTCCCCAAAATGCATACGAGTGCTCGATCCCCTTAGGAGCCCTTAAAAAACCCAGTCAGGGTATCTGCCAGCATGCGTCCCTCTCAGAAGACAGGGGCTGGACAGGAGAAATGTAAGGAGACTTCTGTAAAAACCAGTCTACAAACTGCTGAACTAAATGCACAGTAAAATGCATGAAATTATTTTTAATCCATCGTTCTAAGTATTAGAGTAGGAAATAAAAATTTCTCTTAGATTCTTCATGGTGTTAAGACTATTGTTTTCTATAGAATTCTCTGGATTTTCCTGTGAGAGCAAATGTGTCTCACTGATAGCGTGTGGCTATCAGACACAAGGAAAATTATCTAATTTATAGCCAGTATTGAGAAAGCTACCAGCAGTAGAATAAAATAGTTCTCCATATGGTACCATAAAGCTTCCAAAAGCTATAGTTAAAGAAAACAACAATGCTCATAGAGAAATTTTCCTTTCTTATATCAAGGAAGGGGTTACAGCAACAAGGCTGGTAAAGACTCACAGGAAGCAACGATGCCTTTGATTGTCTTAGATGAATTTATAGCTTTTATATACAGGATTACAAGTATTAGATGCATCTTTGTGCTAACAGGGCTCATGTTTTGAAGTACAAGAAAACTCTACAGTTACATTCTGTGGAGGCTTCCACAGTTTGCCAAATGGAAAAACATTTGGAGGTTTGGAAAAATCTTGCACATAAATTACTAAAGGCACGAAGCGCCTGAAAGATGGATGAAATCAGAAGCCAAGGAAAAGCAGCATGTGTGCCAAGGAACAAAAAAAAACATGTAATGATTTCTTTTAATGACTCTCCTGCAAAATGGAGAGCAAGCTTCCAGGGCATGTCATATTCTCATAAAAGCAGCTTGCCTAGGTGATGAGAAATACCCTGTAAGTGGTCAGACCAAGACCCAATTTTTCATCCTTTCTGCACGTAGCTCTCCATTGATTATGTTAAGTGCTACCTACTGGTTAAAAACACAGCAAGCTCATTGTCTCTGCCTGTGGCAAAGGGCAGCTACACACTTGCTAATTTCCTGATTTATGACACCCTATAGAAGGAATTGAAAGTGGGCACAAGGCGGGGACACACACACACACACTCTTAGAACAGAGGGAGATCAGGAAGTTTGTGATAAGGAAAAGACAGGCTCTCGTCTGACATGTAATCTCTCTTTTGGCTTGAAGTAAACCTGCTCCTTCAAGGCTATGCCATCAACAGGGCCTGGCTCAAGTTTCACCACTAAATCTGAGTCAACAATCTCTAATCTGGACACTGGGCTCAGAATTCAGGCTCAAGTTGCAGTTGGAAGCAGACAACAGGGACATGGGGAGGTGGGGGCGGGGGGAAGTTGGGAGAGGAGTAAAAAGACAATCTTTGTTTCTTTCTTGATTGTCCACATAAGGCTGAACTGAGGCCATATGTCTTTTTTTTTTTTTTTTGTCTTCTCCAAGATAAAACTTTGCACCTCTCTGGCCTTGAAGTTGCCCTCCTGACACTTATATTAAGTACAGAAGATATATGTCCAAGAATGGGGGACATAAGTTTGCAGAGCAGCTCAGATTTGGAGTTCTTTTCATCTTTCTGACATGTGATACCGTGACATAAGCTGCCTGCAGCGGGGTTGCTATGCAGATATACAGTTTCTGAAAAGTTACACCAGGAAAACTAAAACCTACCGATGGATTTAGCATTTCACAAAGAAGGGGGATAAAATGTGTGGCAGTTAGACTCAAAAGCTAAAAAAGGTGAATTAAACTTTCATGAAAACAATCTCCCTAAAAAAAAAAAAAAAAGGATCAATAAGTATAAAAGTATCTTGTTGCATTCCTAGCCTTTGGACTGCAGGCTTAATCCTGCTACTGTATATAATAAAGGAGACCCTGTGTATTTAATGGCAGGCACAGAAAGAAGTGGGAAATACTTTGGTACTGTTCTCCTAATTTCACTCTCTTCCTCCCTCTTTGTTGCTGCCTTGCCACGATTTTATTTTGAAAAATAAAAACTAGAATAAAAAATATGTTGTCTGAGGCTTCCAGCCAAAAATGTGCCAGCACTTTCCCTTCCCACCACCCGCCCCCCTCAAACTCCTTAGGCCAAAAGCCTTAACAAAAGCTGTTTTCTGTTTGGAAGATCTCCGGGTCCTTCGCTCTCTTTCCTAACCCTTAACACAGGAAATGATTTTATAATTCACGTTATTAAGGAATTTGACTCATGCTCTCCCCCTCTTCCGACCCTGTTCCCTGGTTGGCAACCGACAAGAAGCCTGTGGGCTGGCACCCATCCTCTTTGTGTCAGCTCCTCTACCTGACCCTGCCCGTAAATCATCTTGCCGGACCTCTCGTGAGGGTGTGCGGGCGGCAGCCAGCTCTCCCCAGTATCCAGCCGTGCTTCGGGGCCTGGGCGCCTGCTTAGCCTTGTGCTTAGAAAGACAGTCGTGAGTGATGTAGTGGGCTGCTCCTGACTTGTGTGTGTGTGCGTGTCCCAAACATTATGTTTCACAGAATGCCTGTCGCGCCAAAGACCACGCTAGCAATTGGGATGCAATAAATCAATCTCCTTTGGCAAGAACTGGAAACTGCATCTCCTGAGGTTCTCCAGACAGAGAGGACACCTTCTGTGAAGGGTCAGCATCACACAGCATAGGGGGGGCAGAACTGCTGGTGCAATCCTGCCAGTCTGGCATGCTCCCCTGTTCCAAAGCTGACTGGGAGATGCTGCCAGTACTACTGCCCCAGGGAGCTCTTGGGCTGTCTGCCCTGCTGTGCTGAGGGCCCAGGAGGTGTAAAGGATGACAGGGCTGCAGGGTCTTAGGTAGACCCTGAGAGCTGGCTTAGGGAAGGCTCCCTTTGCTTCAGAGATAGGCTCTGTGGTGGGTTAGTATTTACTGCAGAAAATCCAAAGCCCTTTATGGAGGAGAAGTGGATGCCCTTGCTCCAGGAGAAAGCCTCAAGTGCTAACTGGAGGGCTGTGCTTCCTCTTCCCAGCACTGTGGATCTTGTATTCAAGTGTCTTTCCTGAGAAGTGAAGAGAACGTCTCCCAGCTTTCTTGGCAAAACTTGTGTCCCAGTAGACAAGCTGAGAGAGATTGTATCGCACCAATCCTGGCCTGGGACACAGGAAGGGATAACAGCCTCTCTCAACAACTTCTTTTGCATGTGCCTCTGTGGGCTTGATTCCTTCAGCTGAAGAAGAAGACTGAAGCTGAGTCTCCAGCCCCTCAGCAAACCCCTGAGGACAACACTTTTTCAGAAAAGAAGGCAGCATTACTTCTTCCTCAAGCCTTTTTCTTTTACTGAATAGGTCCAGCAAGGTCTTTCGAAAGAAAAAGTAGGCCTGCTGAGAGGTGGGAATTACAACACATCTCTGTCTTCAGCTATTTGATTAGCTAATAATAACCAAGATTTCCTTCCCAGTTGGCACAGTGTCCCACATCCAAGTGTGGTCTGCCCAGATGCCAGAGAGCCCAATGCTGGGGGAGGATACCCCTTCTCTTGTGACAGGCAGGTGCCCGGACTACACAACTTTTAGACGCTTGCATCATTTGTAAGGAAAGGTCCTGATCAGTGCATCTGGCTGCTTCTCTGTATCTTGCATATCTTTGGGAAACTTATTTCAATGGAGAAGTGGATGAAGTGGCTGTGAACTTACCTGCTCCAGTATATAGGTGATGCTTTAGAGACCAGGGAACAGCATTGAGAAAAGAGACTTTCAGCAGGCTAAGCTACTCTTTTTTTCCTTCCTTGTGGCTGGGTCTATTCCTCACAGTGTCACAGAGGTTCAGGTCTCAACAAATCTTGTCTGGCCAACATGACAGGCACCCTCGTATCAGATACCATGTCACCCTTGGAGGTGCTGCAGTGTCCTGCAGCCAGCATCCATTGCACCTCTGAAGGGCTTTGCTCCCACCATTGCCGGAAGCAAACAGACAGGAGCTGCTGTTCAGCTGTGTTTTTCAGAGCTCTGTGTGTGTTTTGCTGGTGCATCCTATGTTTTGTGGAAAATCTCCCAGTGTTGGTCAAGGTAGCAATGCATTTCTTTGCCCAGTACCACATAAAGGACAAGTAAAATATGTGCAAGCCTATGTAAAGCAGTTCTACACATTTCAAAACATTTGAGCAGTTATGTTCAATATGAATCAGGTATTCAGCTCTCTTCCTGACTCTCTGTCCCTTTGCTCCATGCCTGTGTGTCTGCTGCCCGAGTACCACCTTTCCTTACTCTTGGGTACCAAATATCAAGTCAGCTTTGAGTGGGAGTGGAAGGCAAAGCAACTTAAGAGACTGCTTCTTTTTTTGTGTTACACCTTGTAAATCCAGAGCAATTCCAGTGGAATCATCCTGAATCGGCCTGAACTTTGCTCTTAGTTTGAGCACAGAATGTTTGTCATAGTTGTTATTAAATGATGCCTTTACATATTCCAGGCCTATTTTTAAAACAAAGGCAATGAAGTTAGGGCATCCAGTTCTATATATGGACACTCCAAATGGCACTGAAATGCCTCATGCATGTGTTTGGCTGAGTGTTGATTTGGGTGTCCAAATATGGACCTCAGAATGGGATATCTCACTTGGATAAGCATCCTTGCAAATTTGGCTCACAGCATTTATTTGAACAAAGCAAATTTATTTCTACCATTTAGCACAGAAAAAGCACAAATTGTTTTCATTTTGAGGGACATCCTTATTCATGGAATTGGGCCACTCAAAAAACTGTCATGTGTAATAGAAAAAAATAAAGTCCTAAAAATCATCTAAGACAACACAGCAGGAAATTAATGCGGAGTGTTTGCATCACGCAAACCCCCTCTTATCACAAGGGCAAATTCTTGCTGACAGCAAGAATTTCGTGCTAGCAGAAGGACCCATGCAGCTTGATCACAGCAAACTCCTCCTCTGCCCTGGCAGCGTGAAGGGATGCACACAGGGCTGGCTGCTTACAGACCCAAGGCAAAGCAGCCTCTTTCTACTCATGAAGGCAGTCTCTGCATCTTGAATATGTACGTGTGCAAGAGCTGGAGTGATGGTTGTTGCACGCAGGAACCTTCCCCTGTATCTCCCAGTGCATCAGGATTTTCTGCCTGGTTCCTAGATAGTGAGTTCTCCAATAAAGAGCTTGGCTTGACTATTAGGTCTTAGTGAGTCATATATAATGTCAGCAGCGAGCGAGCACTGTTCTGCAAGTGTTTGCTGGGTTCCTGTTAATTGCAAAGGACCTTTACATCTTTTGTGTAATTCCATTCATTTTGTTGGCAATGTACAAGGGATGAATTTGGCAAAAATAAAGCAGGTTTCTCTTGCATAATGTATCATACCATTTGGTCTAAATTTTCCTCAAGGTTTATGTGTACTTGGATATTTCTCCCCATATATGCAGCTGGAGGTATTTTTTAAATAGCAAACAATGAACTGATTCAGCTGTCCAAAGCAGTTGTTCACATTCTGAATGTTGGGGTAAGTTGTTAAGAAAGTGAGGCTGGCAAATTTTCAGGGAAGCTAAAGTAAGTTTGTGATCACTGGAAATCTATGAAGCCAGCTCCAGTCTAGATCACTTCCTCTACCTCTGCTATCCTGATGATTTTTGACAAGCTGATTCCATTTCTGGGGAAAAAAAAAAAGTTCACTAGAGAGAAAGATTTCTCTAAAGGGTCTGTTGTTTTTCAGAAGAGTGAAAATGTGTGCTAACAATTCTGGACCACTGACAAAAGCAAAATCAATACACACAGCCTTCATTTTACAGCCAAGTTCAGATGAATAAATAGAGATGCAGCAAGCTGTTTACTAGGGAGACAAGATTTACTCTACAAGCCCTTCCAAACAGGCATGCTTAGGCTGTTGTTGTTTGCCTTACGTGGCTGGTTAATGAAACTGTCAAATAGTTCCAGAACTCACGGGACAATTCCAACTCCATCCTCAGCAGTCCTGGCTGTGCCGGCCAAGAGCTGGGAAGCAAAGGCTATTGTGTGAGATAGCTGTTGCAGAGATCTGGGGGCATTTGGGAGGAGAGCTTAGTGCTCTGAAGAACGCTTGATTTCAGAGGGAGTTCATGCACAGAAAAGCCCCATCCTCACAAAAGGCAGGCAGAACACCCTCTGTGCACTGCTGCAGGTGCAGCACGAGCAAACTGTGCTTGCACAGATCCCCTTGAAATGAATGAAGCTGCAGCCAGTGCATCCATCCAGGGCTCTTCTCCAAGATCAGGACCTAACTCTGCACTGTGCTAAGTGTGGGTTTTTTTCTCCCCATGCCTTAAACACTGCAGAAACTGAGAAGTGTCAAGGGAGGAACAAAGATGGAAGGGTCATAGATACAGCTTTCAAGAACACTTATACATATTTTTCAGAGACTTCAGACTGAGGGGTTTTTTTTTTGTCCGTGACCAGGCAGGTAGAGGAATGAAAAACCACATGCATAAAAAGGGGATAAAAAATAAAACAACAGCACATTTAAGTGCATTTTTTTTTCTTGGAGATTTATTTTGTTTTAATAAATCTGACACCAGTCAGGGAGAGAGAAAAGTGTTGCAAGCCTAAAAGGAAAGCAGAGCACACTTAGGGTGCTTCAGATTCTTGCTGTCTTGAAGATGTTTCATCAGTATGTCTTTGAGCTCTCTCCCTGGACTCAGGAGTTGTTGGATTCCCCGTCCCTCCCTCCCCCCTTTTTTTTGTTGTTGTTTTTTTTGTTTGTTTGTTTTTTTAAAAAGCGAG
The DNA here is from genome assembly GCA_013390005.1 of Calyptomena viridis. Taxonomy (NCBI): domain Eukaryota; kingdom Metazoa; phylum Chordata; class Aves; order Passeriformes; family Eurylaimidae; genus Calyptomena; species Calyptomena viridis. The sequence continues at coordinate 129,568 of WEIV01002824.1, forward strand.
CTTACTCGCCCGGTGTGATTTCCAAGCTTTCACAGCTCTAATAAATAAGGAGCACCTGTAAAACAGTAGCTTGACTTAAGTGAATCTGTACAAAGGAAAATATAGAAATACAGTATATACATAGTGCTCATAGTGCACCATCACTACAAGGCTCTGGTTCAGCTGACTCTGCTGCCCTGCTCCCAACACTGCTGACACGAAGACACTGCTCCTGCAAACTGCTCCTCTCTTCCCCGCAGCAGCCTTATAGAAAAGGTGTACTCTGAACACTCAAGAGTGAACAATTGCTTTATTCGAGTTAGTAAACAGTTACACTGAATCACAAGGTGATCTGAATTTTTTTTTAAGTTTTTTTCTCTTTTTGATTTTTTGTGGGGTTTTTATGGGGTTTTTGTTGTTTTTTTTTTAATTTTATTTTATTTTGGAGGGGCTTTTTTTTTTT
>WEIV01002824.1:130019-261522 GCA_013390005.1 Calyptomena viridis
TTTTTTTTTTTTTTTTTTTTTTTTTTTTTTGTATTTGTCAAAATGGGATACTCCACGACTCTCTTACCAATTCAGTGCCAGTATAACATGCTCTAGTGTACTTTTGGACTCTTGGCTACAACTGTACAAGTGCACACAAGTAAATTCTACCCTGTTATCCTCCACCCACTGATTGAGGATCAAATTGCACATTTCTCTTAACCATGACAGGAGAAAGCAAACAGTGAAACAGAATCATGGGGGATCTTTCTCACTTTACCCTTGTTTTCATTGGTTTGTCCATACCATTCTAATTATCATGAAAGGGCTATGCATATGGAGAGATTGTCTCACTGCCTTCCTGGATCACTGAAAACCATCAGGGTTGAAATTTCATCCAAGTCTTTCGTGACGCCCAGCAAATATTCCCCTCAGATTATTTTACACCTTGAGGGAATTTTGGTCTTTAGTTCAACACTCTTGCTCTGTTCCCAAATGGGGCGCTATTTAAGGGAATTTAAAGAGAAAGCTGAGAAGAATAAACATTTACTGAGTTCTCTTGGCATTCAGTCTCTGAAAAACCACAGTATAAACTATTCATGCTGCTTCTTACATCTGTCAAATCAAAAATTAAAAGCCATAAAAGTGTAACACTGAAAATATGGCATTAGAAAGGATAAAGGTGGCCTTTGTAAAAATAACAAGGAAAGTATATTAGCCAATAAAATATTCTAACTCTTCATTTAAAAGTGCATCATGGGTAGGACAGAGATGACTCTGAAGTGTTGTTACTCCAGTATTACCCCTTTCCCCCATCAAAACTTGAATAGGTCCAAAACCATATAATGCAAATCACGATTCTTAGTGTAGCAGCAAAACCACAGCAGTTTTTCAAAGGAAAAAAAAAAAAATCCATATCATTGTCCAGTCTCACATATCTGAACTTCGAAGTCAGTGAGGGAAAAGTACCTATGTTGGTCCGTGTGGTTTTTGAAACCTGGGTGAAAAATCCCCCCCAGCAAGAAACCAAGAGGAAAAAGTGTTCCAAGAGGAGAAGAGGGGTGGTTGCAGGAATGCTGAGCACACTGTGAGGGTCCATGATGTGCTGTCTTCTGGGTCAAAGGCACCCGTGGGACCGAGGCTTCCTCGGAGGGGCTTCATGACAGGAAGCTGCTTTCTTTGCTGGACTGTTAGCCAGAGGGGGTGGTGAGCGGACCAGCTGGTGTCATTCTGTGGAGTGACGTGGTTTGCTCTGCTCCCTTTCTCCATGCAAGGTACCCTGTCAGCAAGCGCTCCTGCAAAGCAGAAAAGCAGAGAGGGTCAGGGCAATCAGCAGGATACTCACTGCAGGCAGGCTGGGCACTGCTTGTGCTCACATCACACAAAGCCTCACACTGGACAGACAGCCATGCTGAAGCACAAGCCCACCGCTCCGGCCTCAGCTGCCCCTCGCATCGCAGGGGCCACTGGGACACTCAGCCTCCAAGGTTTCTGGAGAGGTAGACAGAAGAGTTCCTGTGATAAAATTATGGAAACCAGTAGTTCATTCTCTGTGGCAAGAAAGTGGAATCAGGGAAGGGGAAGCAATTGAATGGGGATCGCCCATCACTTGGAATGGGGATAGGACAGGGAATAATATCCCAAGTGCCAGGGCTCCCCAGAGACACCCCACTGCATAAGTTGATGTGTGGCTCCACAGACCTGATTGGTCTCATGAGGAAACTGGGACAGTAGCCAGAGACAGCTCCATTGTAATGAAAATACTCATCTCCCACTAACAGCACTAAATCCATAGGTACTATCTATGCATGCAAATTGAAGATGCCTCTCTTGGCCTTTCCCAAAATCCATAGTCATATAAAGGACAGGTGTATGCTCAGCACAGCAAAATAAGCTGCAATGAGTGAGGTCAGACTGGAGTCTCCAACAACCTCCGATGTCTTCCCTTAGGATGGTCTGCAACCAGTCTTGTACCACCACCATAACAGCTACAGCACCAGGGAGTCACAGCCAACAGAGCATGGTGATGACACTGCCTAGCATGACAAACAGAATTCACACAGAGGCATTTTAGGACTCAAAGCAGAACTAGGCATTACTCGCACTGAGGCAAACTATTGCCAAGATCTGGTATTTTCACTGTTGAACACGTATATTTCTATGGACCACATAAGAGATGACAAGAAAACCTTCCAGATCCTGCTAAAGCAGATTAGAGAATTAGGGAAAGAATTCAATTTTCCAGTTGTTCCCTTTTTCTATCCTGGTCTTTGTTTCCAGGTCCATTTCTCTCCTGTTATTTGAGCAGATGTTCTAACTGCTTTTGTTTTCTTTTCTCATTTTTTTTAGGACACAAAATGGATTAATCCTATAGGACTGATTCAGACAACCCCCTTCTGAAGTCTACCAGTGCTCTGACTGGGTGAACAATACAGGAGCAAACACAGCTTTAATGATTTGAGGTCTTAAGAAAGCTGCAAGATATCTCCCCTAAAATAAACTGATCTTTGCCAGTGGTGAAGGTCAGAGTCAAGAGAATCTTTGAAATCACATTCTTGAAAACCCAAATCACCTCATCAATTTAATGCAACTAACAACACCCCTGTGGCTATAAGCTCCTGATGCCTTAATTCATCTAGGGGCTACTGGGAGACGCACCACTGCCTCATGTGCTTCTGCTTCCCTTGTTCAGTTGACCATGTAGACTACCTAGCAGGGACTGTCCTCTCTCCCTACACAGTGAGCTTTGGACTCTGTGTCCTTGGAAGTGATCTGCTCTCCCCTACAGATCTGAAGTGAAACTCTGAAGGACTTATTGGCCTTAACTTTGGTGCTGGGGCACATTTTCCTTCTCAGTCTTCTGCACAGTCCCCTCCACACTGGTTCTTCTGCAATCCCTCTCATCACTGTGCTTCTATCCCATTACTAAACCTCCAGCCTTCTTAAAGCAGACTAGAAGGCACACTGAATATGTTGATCAACATAAACTGCAAGGGGAAGGAGACCACTATATCTAGGTTAAGGAGTAACATCTGCACTTTCAGGCAATGTGCCCAGAGAGATGAACCTCTTTGTGCGTACAGAGTTGTGAAGAAGTAGACTGAGAACTGGGATGTATCCACCTGCTAAGTACTCCCCATGAAGTACACAACTTTGTTCTGTCACTTCTTGGGCTTGCAATCTTGCTGTATTGAGGGAAGCAGAGAAAATAAAACCTGTAATGTCTGTATGAAGCCTCACTCTGCAGTTCAGGTATTTTGCCTGCTCTTCTTTTTCCATACACCAATGAAAACAAATTTCCATCCCTCACTAATCAGTCTCAAATGGCATGGGACAGCACAGAGCAGTAAGTGATTTGGGAGGGAGGGCATAAAGAAGTTCAGTGGCTCTTGATGCTTTCTGCCTGGACCAGTCATCTAACTGTGTGAGTTTTATCCATTTTCCCCTACTGCAGACAGATTCATTGTAACAGAATGTGCAGACTGATGAGAAGGGCCTTCCCTGTTGACTGAGTCATATGGCAGTAATTGTGTTTGATGAATGTATCTTTGTAGTGATCAAGTGACAGAATAAAAACCCACATCAGGCATAGCACGCAAACTTCTATACAGAAATAAGAACAGATTAGCTATCACTGCTTCAGAGTTTGACATTATGCACCTTTGTGCCAACCTTGTGCATGGATGACCAGCACAATAAAGTCAACAATTCCTATATCCCCCTCATCTCCAAAAATTACTTTTTAGGAGAGCAACATATACTTTTCACCCCAGCTGAACGTGCCTTCAACACACATCAAATATTGCTGATCAGATGAAAGAATTGCATCAGCCACAAAAGAACTTTCATAAGGATGAAGCCATGGAGTTGAGCTTGTGTGAGTTGTGCTGAGGTGAGCACACTGGGTTTTGTTTGCTTTCCAAAGCCAAGCAGAGCTGATCCTGTGTGGAAAGACCACATAGAAGTCAGAGGGAGGCTGTAGTTCCAACCCAGGAGGCAGCATGGAAAATATGACAGAAAAAGAGCAAACAGGAAGGCTCATTTCTGGCCAAGGGTTAGTGTACAGGGGGAAGGAGAATAACTCAATTGGATGGTTGAGTTATTCTCAACTCCAAGTAACTCAACTCCAAGCAGGTGGCTTGGAGGTTTATCTATGAGGGCTCAGATAGTGATGCCGTGCTTCTCTGAAAGAGGTGAGAGCCACCCTGGTGCCCTCTGTGGCTGAGCAATCAGCAACTGTGACACAGGCTGCACCCACACAAAGCTTCCTCTTTGCTTGATACCCCATGGGAGTTTAAATCGTTGCCCAGAGCAACACCAAATTAAAGCACGGCAGGTAAGTTTGGCAGCTAAGGCAAAGCCTCCCCACAAGTGTCCCCACTGTCATTCTGCAGCTAGCCAGCTCTTTTCCACGTGCTGCTGCAGACCTGCAGCCCTTTGTCCTGTGCAGCCCTGTGACTGCTGTGCGGGGCAGCTTGGCCCTGCTTAGTGCACCCAAGTGCTAGAAGAGCTCCTCGCTTCACTCCCTCTCCATGCTGAGGAGCTGGGTGGCTCGGCTGCAGGGGCATGTCCTTCTGCTCTCTCACACCCAAGCACTGATCCCTGTGTGTCTGTTCCATGACCCAAGCATGGCAGCATATTCCTGCTGGCAGTGATGGCCTCCAGAAGTAGCTGCTTTTACATAGTGTCCTCCCCAGACATGTCCTGCCCTTCCCCGGGGGCCATGTCATTGACATGGCTTTGGGCACATGCCCACACCCAGACACATACACAGAGTTTTTTCCATGGTTGTTTCCCCCTCATTCTATGCTCCACTGAACATTTCTGTCTCCAGATTCACATCTTATTGTTCAGGAAAAATTAGAGGCTGGGTGGGAAAGGCTAAAGCAACTGTTTATGTGGACTGGCATTGCAGAGTTTCTATAATTTAGCACAGCACTTAATTCACCCAGACAATAAATGCTGATGTGCTAAAAGAGGCCTAGTTCATCTGGGACATGCATGGCTCTAGAGTAAAGGCACTGCAATTATTTCCTCAGGGAAACTGCTCTGAAGATAAACCACAAAAGTGCAGCTAAAGTCAGCATGGGAGCAAGCTCAGCCCTGGAAACACTCTAGAATCATCTGTTACTTGTAACAGTTCTGTTATATATATATATATATATGGGGTTTTTTTAGCAGTTCTTAAAGCAGTTCAAACTTCTTCATTAAAACCTTCCCCTTTGAATACTCCGTGGTTTATCTTTCCATGAGCTAACTGAAGGGATGCCACATTGCAAAAGTCAGAGAAGATCTTTAGCACAAATGGGAAAACAAGCAGAGTCTTTAAGTGCCAACTCTTGATTTCAAAGGTGATAATTTTCTTCTGCTCCGAACTTTCAAGCTAAGAATCCTCAACTTTGGGTCAGCTATGAAACTCGGGCTCTCCCGTTTACTGAAACATGAGCTGTAATTTGAGTAGACATTGTGACTTTAAGGAATGCATTGGGGAAAAGCCCTGGGATTTGCCCTCATTTTATGCCTAGGTAGAAGAAATAGTAAGGACATCCCCAACTCTGTGATTGTATGGTTGCAGGGATGCACCAGAGCCGATGGCTGCAATGGTATACAGTTGCCTTGTAGTCAGGGAAGGACCTTGAGGGAGAAGGGTGAACTGGAAAGCAGAAGGTCTATTGTATGCTTACTCCCACTTCATTGCATCAATTCCTAGAAAAACTTTTGGGGAAATTTCACCAGTTTACATCTACATTCCACTCGTCGATGGTATATTTAGTACCATCTCTCACTAAACTTTTTCAATGTATATTAAATTGAACTCTGAAACTAGCTGAAGTTAGGAACAGTGATGTATGTTACCATGACCTTGTTACGTAGCCAGGAAATGGTGGCAATAGTTCCAGGCTTCTGTATGGCCCAAGGGAAAATCACCTCTTAAAAAGAGGGACCAAAGGAATCATCACTGTGGAAGAGACCCTGAGAGTCACCAAGGAGATGTGGGGTTCATGTTCCTGGATTTACCGAACAGTTCACTGAAGAGAAACAAGATAGAAATGAAGCCTTCTCTGCCTCTTTAAAAAATGGCGACTATCATTCAAACTCCAGCTATGTAACAGCAGAGCCTGCTTTTGACTGCCATATTCCAGCCCCAGGCTCCATGGTAGGGATACAGCAAAAGACAAAGGGAAAAGGAGTCTCTTTCCTCCATCATACATTTCCATAAAGACAAAGTAGGAATATGGTCTTGGCCTCTATAAGCATGCAGCTCTTCTTCATAACCACTGGAAATAGAATTTCCTAAATTCAGCAGAGACAAACCATATACTTGAGGAGAATGGCCTGTGCTGCTGTAAATCCTCCCCTGTACCAGAAAGCAGCAACACAGCTTCACCATACCACTTGCTCTGCACAGACCCAGGGGACATGGCACCTCATCTTCTCTTTGGGTGTGGATTCTCCTGGGCAGAATAGCTGCCACCAGGAAACCATGCCACAGCATTCTAAATTTCCACTTCCTCATGTTCCCATGACTCCCAAGTTTTTGGGAAAGCAGCTTACTGATGAATCACAATTTTCTTCTTTCCTCTCCTTGTGTTATAGGTAGGGCAGAGATAAGGGCTCAGGAATTTTAATTCCTTTTCTCCTTCCCACACCTAGGGATGCTCCAGAGCAGGCACTGTGTTCGGTGCTCTGAAACACATTTGGTAAGAGTCTCTATATCCATAAACTTTGGAGGAAGGTACAGAAGACCAGTCTTGGTAGGCTAAGATGAGCATTTGGGCCTGATTCAAGCACTGGTGCTGCTGTCTGGTTTGCCTGCTGTTGCCATCTTCCCCATCTACCCCACTTTCTACTTTTCAAAGTAGCAATCTCCCAAAAGCCTCTCTAAATACTCTCTTCATATAATTTTTCACCATTTCAAAGAAGTTTCTCATGGTTTAACCTTTTCTAGAACAATTGCTCAGTGATTTCATGAAACTGTCCTTCACTTTCAATCTGAACTAAAGGCAAAACCAATGTCAACCAGACCCTCCTGCTCAGTCTCACAGCACCATTTTTCTCCAGGCTTTTACTCACAGTAGGTCCCTGGTTTATATTTTGGGGCATTTCAAGATATGTACATGGATCATGCAAAGAGGAAAATTCCGTCATGGTATGGACTTCTAATCTCTACGTTAGAAGTATGCCCTATAGCAGAACACAGACCCTACCAGGGCCAGTCCTGATTTACACTGGGATAACTGGGTATGTCTCCACAAGAACAAGGCAGCCTATGGCTCTCCAGTGCATTTGGCAGCCCTGTAAATAGTTTGTTTTGCCCCACTGATGTGCAGACATGGCAGAATACGTGATTTTCCTCTGAAAAAAACAAGTCAAATTTTCAACAATTTTTCCCATTCTAAGCTGGGATAAAGCTTAAACTTTGCAAGAATCTTTCAGCAAAAACCCCACACCCCCAAACAATAACAAGCCAAAACAACCCCTCGGAAAAAAAAACCCAAACAAAAACCAACCAAGCAAATAAAAAACTAACTAAAAAAATCAAACCCCAAAACATAAAAGCTGAAACAGAAGGCAAACAAAATCTAGACAGTTTCTACTCTCCTTTCGTGAAAAAGGGCAACCACTGTGATGTGATAACCCTTCTTTAAGCCTCCAATTTTGTCTGAATCAGAATAGAAACTTCAGCTTGAATTTCAGCAGCTTCCTGTGGGCCCAAACCACTAGGCTTTCTTGCTATTCTAGGGTGCTTCTCAATTTTCTTAGTCAAAAACAGTTTTTCTTAGCAAAACCAGTTAAATAGCCAGAAAAAAGCAGATTAACTGTTGGTAGTGGTATGGAGGATGGTGAGGATGGATGTCTTACACATCCTGTACCTCCCTGTGAGAGTCCTCCCCCCTCACCTGGGTTACACCTGGGCCATACCTGGGCCTGGCTTTTTAACCTCAAATGCTATTGCGGGCCACAAAATTCTAACAATTACAATAACAATATTAATTTTTTTTTTCAGAGTCAGCATTTGCAGATTTCAGCATCTCATATCAGGAAGCAATCAACATTTTCCCATTTTCCCATGACAACCCTTCTGTCCATGACCATCCAGGACTGAATGCCTGGCACTACCAACATGAGGTTTCTCCCTGGTTTTCAGAGCTCCCATCCTGGTTGTTTACAAGTCTAAGCAAGAGCAGCTGCAGACTCATCCAAAGGCAAAGTGGTATGCTCAAGTGGCCAACAGGTCATGTAGATTACACTGTGCAGAAAGGAAGAGAAACAGCCCCCATCTCCCCCAGAACCCACAGGGAGTAATTGGTTGAGACCTCACATAGACGTCAGTGCAGTGCTGGGTACCTTAGGGAATCTCCCGTATCCCCAGTACTGCTTGATACTGAAACACCTGGACTCAACTATTGCTTTAGATTTCCTCCATTTCCCACCTCAAGAAAAAGAGGAACAATATTTTTTACCACCAACAAAGCCACTTCAGCAATAATTGGTAAACTGCTTCAAATAAAACTGAATTGGCATTTTAATTGGTCTTTGAAATTTAGGGTCAGAATTCAAATTTTCAGTAACTTTTATAACTTTATCATGTATCTTTTCTCATTGTGTTCAAGCTTCTCTTTGCTGGAGAATTCCTGGGAAAGGGGTTTTTTCTACCTCCTTTTGGATAAGCAACTTCAAACTGGCAGCATAAGTGGTTCATGAAACCTTATAAATATTTGGAGCATAAGCAGGCAACACAAAGTTTTACATTTAAGCACGTGGGCTCCAAATAAATAGCTGAAAATTGCTCTAACCATAGGTTTCAATATCAGTCGCCTGATGATGGGATGCAGATCTTTCCAGAGAGGTCAGAACTCCATAGTTATTTCACTCAACACTACCCAATCCCTAACCCCTCCTATTTTAAATTTTTTTTACTTTAGTGTGTGCCTCCATAGAAGATGATTACATTACACAGCATGAAAGTCTACAACAGGGACTGGAAGATGGAGCACAGCAGAGAGCATGGGCCTCCTCTCAGCAAACACAGTTCGACCTCTTTGCCTCTAGAAAATTTGTTATTGAAGGTTGGCTCGAATTTAAGGCAGCAATGTTTCAGAAACAACTTAGAAAAGTAAGCCAGCTGCAGGCCGGATATCATTACAAATTGAGACACATGTTGTACAGGAATACCATTCTTTCCAAATACCAAAGTTGTGTCTGGGGAAGTAAAACCATGCAAAGGAGTTGGACGGAGGATCTTGATCTGTAATGTGCAGAGGGCCTTCAACTTCCATTAGAGGCACCGAGCACTGAGTGCACACAGTACTGAACAGGATCAAGCCCAGATATTTAATCAGCTGTAATTTTCATGGTAGAAGAAAACATAAAGTAGTTGAGGGTTCTGCAAAATGTTAGAGGTTACTTTGATCCACAGCTTTCACGAGATGATCACACACTTCCAAACACAACCTCTGGTCCCAGGAGTGCAATGCAGTGCATTATCAAAATAGTGTAAATAAGGTCATGAACAGTAGGTCTCAGCCATGAGGTCTTTTCTGGTGGAGGCACCCAGGCACATGCCAAACTTGCCTGTTTTACTCTATGGGACCTAAAAATAGACAAGGAGACTCAGCTGGCAATGTGGAAACAAAAATTTCTTCAGAAAGTCTTGCTTGCCATTGTCCAATTTCCTCCTGAGTTCTTGCTCAAAGAACTTTGCTTCTGCTTTGCTTCAATCTTACATTGTTCTTTTTTAACAAGAATTTAATTTTATCTTAAAATCTATGGCTCACTGCTAGAGTATGTTCAACTTTTTCACAACCACAGTTCTCAAAAGTGTTTTGCTCCTTTCTCTCACACTTTCAGATATTGCTCATAATGCTGAGAAATAGTTTATAACTTCTCACAGTTGCTCAGAGCTCACTGCTCTGCACTGAAGTTGGCCATGGTATTTCAGGGTCAAGCTGCACAAAGGCTGTGAGGTGCTTAGGTCCTTATCATCTAGATCTCAGTGGCAATCAGACACATCCTGCCCAGCATCTTGGTCCTTGCATGTAAAAGCAATTGTTGTCTAGGTGATGTTTTTACAAGAGTGTCTGTCTGGTTTACTATGGTCTTTGTTGTTAGCAACTCTGTATTTAATTAAGGGTTGTGCTTTTTTCCCCCCCTCCCATAAACTTTCCCTGGGCCACTGACTTTAGTAACTCAATGTCAGAAGAACAGGCTGATGGGGACCTAGAGTCTCCCCATAAGGCTGTTTCACACTTAACACTTTTGAATACAGACAAGTCTGCTTTGAACCAACTTAAACAGGAGAAGCGTTCGTCCTTATATGTATGAAAGTGCCTCATCAGTCTTTGAAGTCTGGCAAATAATTATGAGTAACTCATTGTTTCAATACGAATGTGGGTTGTACCAGCTAAGGGAATGGCATGGATTAAATGCTTAGTTGAGTTCAAATATTTTAATTGCATGAGACAATTAAAACTAATAATGGCAAGTAAGCACCAAAATTATCTATGAAGTCAGGGATTTCAGGTCCTAGGAGCTGTCAGGTAGGCTACGGTCTCTAGGTGTCACAGGTTCTGCAGATTTCTGTGGGTCTGTCAATCAAGCTATGGCCTTTTTTTGCTGTCTGAAGTTCTGGCCATGTGTTTTCTTAGCAAACAGCCATAGATGCTCATTACCTTTACAAATCAGACCAAGTGTAGTTCTTTTCTAAACTGGGATCAAGAATCAGATTTCATATTTGAAACATATGCCCTAGGAGGTTTTATAGAAAAGCAGGAGAAGCCCATCAGAAATCACCACTTGCTCCTTTGATTCAAAGAGTGTGCAGAGATCTATGGCAGCATACCACGAGCCTGCTATTTACTGCCACTGAGACGGAAGTTAGCACTCCCACACCCCGGCAGCAAGATGTGGGAGCTGAAAGCTACCATGGAAGTATGTCATTTTATACTTCACCATTTTGAGAATCTTTTTTTAATTTCCTTTTTTTTTTTTCCTTTTTTTTTCCCCTTTCTTTCCCTGGGAAATCCTTTTTCTGATTTAATATATCTGAGAAGGTACACAGGCAATTTTGAAACATAAAATCACACTGCTAGAGAAAGGCTGTTCTCACAGGCAAAGCTGCAGTTTCCAGCAAAATTGTTTAAGACTTTGTGGTGTTAGCTGTCTCTCCTCTCCCACTTTGGATAAAAGGAAAATTTCTGTAGCCTTATAAGAAGCCATGTGAAGGAAGACTTCTGAAGCAGGAGAGTAGGTATTAAGTGTATGAGTCCAATTACTCTGCTGATTTAAATTAAGTTAGCATCAGTGGAACTATGTGCAGTTAAAATTAGCTAAGGCTCTGTCCCATAATACTGTGTCAATAAAGATGACTATCTTAGAAATGTATTTAAATATAGAAAATCTGTTTTCAAGTATACCTTTAAGGTCAACTTCTGTCCTGATCATAGCAAGCAGGGCAGGGTAAGATGTTGGTAGATAGATGCTACAGTGACAGGGGAGAGATAAAATCTCTTAGGGAAGAAAAGAAGGTTAATAGCTATGCCCTTTGCCTCAGGAATCCAGAACAAAGCAGGAAATCTTGTGCTGGACTGTTGTAGGCAGAGGAGATCACAGTGGAATATGTATTACTTCTACTCTGAACTGGAGTGTTCTGCATGCTGTATATTTTTACAACTACAATGCATGGACTAGAGAGATGAAGCTTTGGCCTGTAACTTGGCAGATGCTGACCCCAGGACATACAGATTGGCTATGTAGGTGGCTACTATTTTCATTACTTCTGGAAGAAATTCTGCTGACACAAGCAGAAAAATCCCTTCCTTCCCATCATAGGATTAATCAACACACACACACACATACATAGAAGCTAGTCGTGAGTTTAGCATGTGCCACTATATTTTCTAATTTACTTTATTGTAACTATGATGTTAAATCCAAGCTGATGTCAATGTTTTCATTTATTTACTTTAGGAAACCTTGACATCAAAGCTGGAGGGTTAAAAACTGATCCTGCCAGGACATAAAGCATGTAGGCAGGCAATGCTAACACTGTTAATTTTAGAAACTCAAGTTGCTCAAACTTGAAAAAATAACACTTAACAGAATATTCTTCCTAGCTTTGTTCCTTTATCATAGTAGGACTTTGGCCCCGAGACATCTTTTCTTAATTCTTCAAATTGCATCAAGCTAAAACAGCTTGACGGTTCACATCCTAATGGAGAGACTAAACTTTAACATCAAGGATTATGTTGCTGATTAGCACTTCCAATAATCAAGTAATTGGTACATTAAATAATCCTGAGTTTGGCAATTTGCCCAAAAAGGTCACTCTTGCATTGATTCCTTTTTATAGAGTCCATGTTGCTATTATATGAATTAAATCTGTCTGTCCAGAACCCTAGCATAAAAATATTTGGCTAATTTCCTTCTTGTCATACAATTTGATGGGAAAAAAAAATCCAGGAAAAGTTGCACATTAAGGCAATATGTTCAGATTTTCCAGTTAGGGTAGGCGAGAAGCAAGAGAGAAAAAGACAATTTGCTGGACTTTTTTTTTCCCGGGTTAGTGTGGCCAGTACAACCAACACAAGCTGCCAAGAGCCCAAGTCAACACAATTCTTACTGCTGTTTCTATGCTTTTCATATTTTATCAGAATTTCTATGAGATTAAGAGTCTCGAGGGATCCTCCCCACATCTGAACAGCCAAAGGAGTGGGGTTTTACCTCCATGTTTCCCTAGGCTTGGGTAGGAAGAATTAACCCATGGGACAGCAGAGGTCAGGGCTGCAGTGCAAGAGGCTGCACCCGTGTTCTCCTCCCCCTGCTTGCCCCCATCTGTATAGGCACCCACAGGGGCTGAGCCCTGTGCAGTTCTCACAGGTATGGAGGGCAGAAACCCAAGCAGCTCCCTTGCTCCCTCAGACTAGCTATGACCAGCAATAATGAAAAGAGGGCTGTGCATGAAACCACAGAGTCTTCACCTCAAATCACTCATCAGAGCTGCATAAATCACTTGTGTGTGCCTTGAGAGGCCCAAAACCAACCGGCATTTCACTGTGGTACCCACTGGAATGAGATGGTTACCATGCTGCTTATTTCTGCAGAGTATTTGGGGTATCCTCTTTCCCTTGAAGCACATAAGGACCTGGTCTCACATCTCTTCTGCATAGAGGGTTCTTCTTTTCTTTTTCTAGAAGAAGGAGGGGACGAATACAGACTGTCTAATAATCATCACCATCATGCTATGCTATTGCACAAACCCCAGAGGTATGGCAGATGCCTAGGCTGGGCTTTTTAACTTTCAGTGTCTATGGGGACATCTATGTCTGTGCCAGTCACCCTACGTTTCCTTTACAGCAGGGAGAAATAGGCACTACCAGGGCACAATTCATCTGAGCCATCTTAGTTGTTGACTTCAGGATGAGCTCAGCTATCTCTTGAAGTGCCTGCTTCTCTAGGTTGTTTTTAAAGAGAGTTTAGACAATTTGCTCAGCTATGTCTTTGTTCCAGATTCTATATTGGGTCAGATTAATCTTGCCTGGCAATCGGAAAACTTTCCTGTAAGACAACCCTCACACTGAGACAAAGGAACATGTAAAACTCTCTGTGAATTGGAAAATGGTTGTTCTTGAGGATAACCACAGTGGCAGTTATTGGCATTTAGAGAATACAAAGAGCTGAGGACAGTAACTGAGTGGTAAAGCATCCTTCTTGTCTTTCCAATGCAGCTTGTTCAGTTTGCCCACTTTCTCTGTCAAATACCATCTGTGAAGCGATGTCATCTATAATCATGTCAACAGGAGAAAATACATAACTTTGTGAAGCCAGAACTCTCTCTGATGTCTTAGTTTTGGGCTCTGCATGATACTGAACTCCTCTTGGGATTGGGACCTCATAGAGGTGGCGTTGTTGCAGCCAGGACGGTCCAGGCAAACAGAAATAGATGTTGAGAACCAGTCTGTCTTTGACTACAGTGTAAGCACACAAATGTGCAAGTTTCCTAGCACTGGCTTGAAACAAACAGCTATGAAGAGCTCAAACAAGATGGGAAAGGAAGAGGGTTAATCACGGCTCTCCTAAAATTAAATAAAAAAGATACAGCCAAATAGTGGCCTTCTCACTAGATCAAATCACTGCCCTAGATAGAAGCATGCATATACTTATGAAGAGAATCTTTCAAACTCCAAAGGTAACACTGAAGCTTGCAATGATGATCTCACTGCTAAGTTATATTTAATCCATCCATACCTCAGGGGTGGGTAGGGGGATCCCCACTGGTAGGACCTAAGAATGTGTAAAGATTTTAAATATTCATTTGACTTATGAGTTTTTGTATATATTGTTTTTCAGTCCAAGAATATTACAGTTGTCCTCTGTTCTTACTAATGTATCTTTTAAATGTGTCAGCACATGCCAAGAGCAAAGAATAATTGTTGTGTTCTACTGAAGAAAGTAAACAAATACTGTTTATGATCAAGAGAAGTAATGTTTCTGGCACTGCAACCAGCACAGGGAATGCAATGTTAACAAATAAAAATGGGGTCCTGATTATACTATATATCTTTGATGGTGCAATTAGCCTGCACTGATGGAGCAGGGAGACACTGCAGTGGCCCAGATTCCACCGCATGCTGCTGCTGTCTATGGCTGTAGGTTCCAAACACCACTGCAGTCACTATTTGTGCTACCAGGGACAGGGATTTACTGGAGGCTACAGAATATTTCATGAACTGTAATGAAATATGGCATGTCGCCAAGCCACATCCGGCAAACCATCAGTATTTTACTGCTGAACAGATTTCTTGCAACACCCACCGTTTCCCCTTTTCCTGAAAGAAGCTCTCCATGTGTGTGAATCTAAACAAATGCAATTACATTAGTTTCGTTAAAGAGTACATTTAGCACATGTAGCTCGATGTGCAGTGCAGTGTAAGCTGCAGGTTTAGCTCCGGAGGTCAGGAGCCTGAGCTGGAGCCCAAGCCCCAGGCAAGAGGCCATAAACTGCCAACCCTTTGTATAACAAAGGGCACAAGGGACATGTGGCCCAGCCAGAGGATGGGACATTTAGAGATAGGGTGGGAGTCTATGACCCCCAGATTTCCCTGCATTTAGACTGTAAGGATTTAAAGCCCAGGGCTTTCTTTGTTCTGGGTTCCTCCTTGGAGGCACCCAGCTCAAGCTGTTATTTTGTTATTTAGAAATAGCACCATGATTAAATTATTTTAAGGATCTGGATGTCTGAGACTCTGCTATGGGAAACCCAGGGTCAAGCTTGTAAGGAAACCTGTTTTGGCTGTGTAAGTGTGGGGTGTGTAGCTGCAGAGGGCCTTCGATCCTAGCTCAAGTGGTGTGAGAGTGACTGCAAGAGTGGCTTCTGCATGGTCAGACAGGGAAGATTCCTTAAGTTTCTTGCTCACAGCCTTGAAGCATCAGACATATATTAAACTAAGAGTTTTAGAAAAATGTGATTTTATCAGAGGGATTCAGTAGACTGGGAATTGGGAGTGATGGATGAGGTGTTTCTGCATCTGGAGCATTGTCCTTGGACAAGCCATAGTTGTTGGTGGAGTTACCCATATCTCTGCCTTGCTTTGCAGCCCTACCAGGAACCACACACATACACCAACTGCAGGGCTGGGAGAAACCTCAGCTGCTTTTCTGAGGTAGGAGACTTGCACCCAAGGCAGATTCCTCAGGTAAGGGAGTAAAAGCCCATGGCAGAGGTTTTGCTGTGATAAGCTACAGCGGGCAGGTCCCAAACAGGAGGCAGTCCCTAAGCACCAATACAAGAGGAAGGAAAGCTCAGGGAGAGGGGGTTGACTGCTGTTCAGAGAGAACAGCCCAGTGGAAAGCCAGTGTGCAGTCTGGAGGCAGACCAAAGGTGATTGGAGATGACTGTTAAGTCCATTGGATCTGAGCTTGTGGGAAGCAGCTGGGTCCTCCTGCTCTATGTTATGCTGCAGGGCAATTTCAATCATCATCATGAAGGCTTGAGTTGCTGTGTAACTCAGCTGGAATAAGTAAGCAGATTAATGGCCCAGACCTAAACCATATTCTAGGCAGAAAACCACTGACTTTGACATACACAGCACAATAACTTCACAGCCAGCACCATCACAAAATGTTCTGTGAGCAAAAGTGTAATGAGGCTGCTGATGGATGGAGTACTGACAAGTACAGATGCATTACAACACTAGAACAATATTAAAACACAAATACCAATAGTTTTCTGAAAGTGCTGATAAATTGGAATTTGTATCTTTTTGTTTCATAACAGCCACATCCACACGAGTTTGACCTCATACCTGAAAATATTAAATTCTATTCACACAGAAGGCAGTAGTGATTACGACAAACCTTTACTTATTCTGATTTCGAATTCGGAGACACCTCCTTTTCAATGGTGGCTCCAGATCCTCTGGCCCTGTGCTGAGTATTGGCGTTGAGATAATGCACGGTGCAATAGCAGTCTTTTCTGCTGGTTTTGGCACAGGCTGGATCACGCAACCTGTCTTGGGCAGCATCCGCAAAGCATACGCATGGTCCTCATCTGCTGGATTGTTAAGGTTCGGGTCCTGTTTGTCTCCCCCAGCAAGGGGCTCTTCCCCAGTCTTCTTGCCAGCATCTCCCTCAAGGTGGCAGTTTGATGCACAGTTGTTCTCCTTAACAGACTCCAGCTCGCTCACCGCCAGCTCCTCTGGGGGCTGCGTTTTTTTTGGCTCCTGGGGCGGCTCTGGGTTCTTGGAACCCTCTGTGCTCTTTGTGCCATTCACAATGACGTTGCACACCGCTGCACCAGCTTCCAGTCCTGGCGTACCAGAGGCCAAGGAGACAGGACAGCAGTGAGTTCCATCACCGCAAGGTAATGTTTTTGAGTCAACTGGGCTGCAGTTGTCCCTGCAGTCACTGCAGTTCCTTTTGTCTGAGCTACCAAAAGCCAAATTTACAACACTGTTAGGTTCACGTTCAACTTTCACTTGGGCATGTAAAGCCCTGTGGATAACATTGTGCAGCCTAGACCGGTGGCCTACTGTTAGGTCTATCACACCGTCCTGTGGACCCTGTAGCACACTGGGAAAACCAAACTTACTGTTCACTGGACTACTAGGTCTGACAGTCAAGTCAACAACTTCATTTTTACTGTGCTCCTGAAGCACGTGAGCTTGATTAAGGGACTGGCCTGAGCAGCTTGGCGATGAGTCAGAGGATTTAGATGATCCTTGCTTTGACTCTCGAGGGGATGAAGAGCTATTGGTTGGCTTTGCTCCAGGCGTCTCACTGGACGTACTCGGAATGAAGCTTTCCCCATTGCTGGAGAAGCCATTGGGGGGTTTGGAGTCATTGATGTGAGGGATGGGGATAGGAATGGGGATAGGAACAGGCAAAGGGACAATGACAGGATATGGCACGAGTAGAGTTGGGGGTGGCACCAGCGGGGCAAGGGATGGCAATCCGAAGTTCATCATCTGTGGCATAGGCATAGGACCATTTGGCATCATGCTGACAGGGGGAAAGGGAAGACTGGGCAAAGGAGCTCCAGGGGGTGGAGGTGGCAACAAGCCAGGAGGATTCCCAGGCATGGTAGGCGTTGTGGGAGGATGGATATGAGGGGAAAGCATTGGCCTGTGCATGGGGCTAGAGGTGGGACCCATATTTCTGGGACCACCTGGTGGGGGACCAATTCCAGGAATCATTGGATTTGACAGAGGGCTGTTAGGATTTGAGGCATGGTGAGGTGGCCCACGAATAAATGGTGGACGGATTTGCTGCATAATTTGCTGTTCCATGAATATGGGCAGAGGAACTGGCCCACGGTTTGTCATCACCATTGGAGGACTGCGAGGTGGGACACCAATTGGAGGCACAATACTAGCAGGTGGCTGGACAGAAACTGGTGGAATATTTGGATTCTCACTGATGGGAATAGGTTTGGGAACCGGTGTGGGGATTTTAGTGACAGAGCAGTTGGCAGTGTCAGACGGAGAGGCAGTGGTAGACGCTGATGGCCCAGGACCTTGAATTTGGCCAGCTGCAGACGCTGGGGATGGGGCTTTTCTCCGAGCATCTGCTAGCGGTATATTCCAAGAATCTGGAGTCAGCAGCTGCACCCCAGTGCCTTCTGCTTTATTTTCGACTGGAGGATGTAATGTACTGCACAGTCCAGCTGGAAGATTGGCCTGTGTCTCTTTGTAGAAAATGTCCATTTTGTACTGATTGAGACATTTTGCACTGCAGAACTGAAGCCTTCTTTCCCCGTCCCCAAAATCCAGATACTCTTTTGTGTGTCTTATGTGCTTACACCAGTCACATACCTACAACACAGTAATAAAATCAAATCAGGTAAGAAAAGCAATCTTCTCTTCATAGCGTTATTTTAAAAGTAATTTTTAAGTTGCTAAATACATTATTTTTGTAACAGGGGAAAAAGTTACCTTTGTGAAAACTGCACTTTTTTTTTTTTTCTCCAACATGTTGGTGAGTTGAATGCCACTCCCTTTTCTGGCTCCCATGATCTCAGTTCTACCTTATACAATACATTATATATCTTAAACCCATACCACAGAGAATAATCCTCAGTTGGTATAAACTGTTACAACATGCATATGCAAGTATGCAAAATCCGTGTAAGTATGGCTGTGATTACTCCTCAGTGGTAAACTATGCATGCCTGTGCCATCTGAGATACCATATTATACAAGGAGTGTGATAATCGGAAAAGGACTCAGAAAATTGCTGGAAATGAATGCAAACCATTTCTGCTAAACTGCAGCACACAGTAAAGTTTAGTATTCTATTAAAGGTATCAAAAAATAAATTGGAAAGAGTGTGATATTTCAAAATGGCATCACAAAGCAAAAAGCACCATTCATTCTTTGCCCTTCGTTCCAAGGAGAAACTTGGAAAAAGTCAGGATATTTGTGTAAGGTTCAAATAGTCCCAATTTGTGATGTTTCAGCAAGCTGGAATTATTTTCTGAGCTGTTTGCCCACTCTTATGTACGAGTCACTTTGAGTAAAACTTCTTGGCAAGCAAGGACCTGTTTAACAACTTTTCAAATACTACAGCAAAAAGTTTGCATTGCAGGCTCCTTTTTATTTTGTTTCTCTTCTTTTCCCTTAATCCTTTCCTGTGTTACTATTGGTGTAGCTACTATAGCCAGCTTTTTTTTTAAATAAGGCTGCAGAACTAATTAAGCTGTGAAAGGTTTTCCCAGTTGTAAACCACTAGACACCAAAGTTCAAAAAATAGTCATTCTAGGCTTCAGAATCCATTACTTCAGAGAAATTATTGTGATTTCATTAACACATTAATTTTGCAACACCAACAGCTCTCACAGATGGTGAAGACATGATCTACAATTCAAATATGACTCTTGTTTGCACAAATGCCTTTCCTTCATATGGCATTTTAAACAAGAATTAATATGAGTAATCCTGCCGTAGCTATAAACAGATAAACAGATGTCAGATTTTTCAGTGCCTCACTTTTTTGACAGAATTTTACACACACAAAACCCCTCCTTTTTTTGTCATTTACATTAGTTCTCAAAATACTCCACTGACAGAGACTTTGGGTGCTTTCTATCAGCATGTTGAGCCTATGACCATGTCAGAATACATCCTGGTGTTGTTTGTTCTGCCTTTTCCAAAGAGCTTATATTAGTTTGTTTTGAAATGGCTACATCTTTTACACAAATTTAAAAAAAAAACACAAAAAAACCCAAAGAAGGCCATGATTGTGAAAAGACTGCATTAAAAGGATAATTAATTGTAATAATTATTGGCCATATAAACAATTCAAAACAACATATGTTGGGCATCTGATCACCCACCTCATTTAACTCTCAGCTTTTCTTTAATATAAACAGTGGTGACATTTTTGAGTTTCCAGTAATATATCTTTAATATATATATATGTACACACATGCACACACACTATATGCTATGGCTATTAGCCCATTTAACTTCTCAACCTTTTGGTTATCCAGTCAGGTTGTTGTTTGATCTCCTCCTGCCTTCCCTTCCCATTCCCATTCACATACACACATACACACACTCCCTCTCATATCCCAACATTTAAATCAAAATAAATAATCGATTTAGTAGCAATCAAGAAGTAGCAACTATTAAATCATCCCTGAAGTTTGGGAATGCAGGGCCCAGATTTTTAGCTTGGCCACACAAACACTGTGCCCTGTGAGATAAAGCACATGGGGTGCTGGTGCTGCTAGGTGTATGTGGCATTGGGAAGGGCGTATTTCCAGCATGATGCCCCATGCAAGAAAGAAAATTTCCTGGTGCATTACAGACAAGTCCAGCCTTGCATTGAATGCACAGTGATGATGTCACACCCTAAAAATGTGAACAAAAAGACTGTCAAACACACAGAAGGGTTGAGATAAACTACACTGCCACAGTGTGTGCATCCCCCAGGTGTGGGGCAGATGGGAAAGCAGGAATGCACCAAGCAGGGCAAAGAGGGGGCATCCCCATCCCCACTTCTAACGGCTCCTGGATTTTACCAGGCATCAACTCTCTCTCTGCTCTCTGCTGGAAGGTCCAGTGGCCACCACATACAGCACTGAAGCTGAGCCACCCCTCACCGCAAATAACGCGAATGCACAGCAGTGGGCACTGAACCATCCCAGGTATTTGGCATGGATATGGGTTTTGCCACCCACCTGGCAAGTCAACACACATGATGGAAACATCCTCTAATCAACCTCCCGAAATTTTCTGGCTTGTCACTGTTTTCCAAGCAGACAAAAGGAGAATTTGTGAGTCTGCACTGTGAGTTAATAAGGTACTATTTAATTCAGTAAAGCTACTGAATTTACCTTAAGGTAATTTTTGCTTGAGAGCTCACAAAATGCTATCTGTTTTGCATGTATGGAATCAGGATGTAGTTCACCACAGTCCTCCTGCCCCTTGCAGGTATGCTCTTGCCCCAAGGCCTGGCAAACACGCAAGGGGTCTCCACATGTGCTGCAAGAGCTTCACAAAGAGGTACCAAGAGCTCCCAGACAGCTACTGAGGCAGGCTGGGACAGTTTGAAGTCCACCCTGGCCCATCACTGTCTGTTTGTAGGGGAAAGACAAGGAGAAAACTGGCCTCAGAGGTGACTGCAGTAAGGGATGGAGCAGGACTTCAGATGCAGCTGCAGTGAAGACTTGCCTTTCCTTTGGGCCAAGGAAACTAGCCACCTTGTAAGTCCACTGCCAAAGAAGCATCTGAAAAATATGAGAGAGTAAACCCAGCCTCCTTATCTTTCTAGGAAGAGCCCTCTCAGTGACTTTCATTAAGTGGATTGACAGAGAAATACAGCCTTCCACAAAAATTTGGGCATATTTTCTAATAATTTGATTAGTTATCATTTGAAAAATTCACTGGAACATGCCACTGCATTATTGCTGTATTGATTTGTTTATCTCCAGTGGGCTCCTGTATCTCTCCTGGCTCAACAAATATTTTCTTTTCCTTGGTAAAATATTTAGAAATCCTGCTTAGAAATTCTCTACTGATTTCTCCTGTTTTCAGTAATTCACTGAGGAACAAGAAACTCTGAAGTCTGCCTGCCTCACTAATATATTGATCACAGATCCTTCTGTATATTTTATCACTTGATAAAATTAATTAAAACCACAGAAATTAAAGGTAGCAAATCTGTTCCTCTGCATATCTTGGAAAGACCAAATTTCCAATAATTATCTCATTGATTTCATGAAACATCTCAAAGTATTGAAGCTAACATCAGTGAGTAATGTCTATCTACTACATTGCATGCATTTCATTATTTTCTTTCTTTCTTTCTTTCTTTCTTTCTTTCTTTCTTTCTTTCTTTCTTTCTTTCTTTCTTTCTTTCTTTCTTTCTTTCTTTCTATATAAGCAGTCTGTGCTGCTTAGTTAAGATAAAAGTATAAAAAGTGTATATCATTAGCAGGTAATATGACACCTCATATACCATACTAAAAGACAGAAAAACAGTCCCCACAATGAAGAGGAAATTACTAGAGAAGAAAAAAATGTCACTTAAGAATTAATGAATCTAGTCTGTCTTACAGAATTGATCATTTAAGATGAGGTCAATGAATTTATGATACAAATGGCTATATCACTAGAGGTAATAAAACGGAGCAATATAATTCATTTTATATCTAACTAATGACATGCTCAGAGTAATTACAGACTACTTCTAAAAGCCTACTCTGATTAGTTCAGATGTGATAGGTGAAACATATATATCTTTTCATACAATAAAATAACATTTTCTTATCTGTAAATACACAGCTGATGTCTTATTTTTTTAAGTACTTGCATTCTGGACAGAACACCACTGTTCTTCGCAACCAGCTCAGAATCTCTCTGCTTGTGTATTCCTGCTTCCCTTTTCCTATCTCATCCTTTCCCTTCATTGTAAAACCAAGAGAAGAGCTAAACTGTTGCAAAGTGCTTGTTAATGCTGCATATTGTATTTGGTAGCATTTATACATGGGTTTTAGTTGGATTAGTCACAAGAATTAATGCTGTAGGATCGTGTTTGGAGGGCCTGACACAGCGCCACTGAAAAACAATGAAGAGACTCCTCTTTAATGCAATCCATGGGCTTTGGGTCTGTTGCTTAACGCCGGCCCCTGCTCACCCTGGAGTCAGCGGGAGCTTTGTCCCTGACCTCAACAGCAGCAGAGGCACAGCCAGAGATTTTGAAAGGAACTGCAGCAGAAATACCCATGAAGAAAACAAATGCTTCAAGGCTGAGTTTCAGACATTTCCTAACAAACAGAGGCAAAGCCACCATTTTGTACATTTCTACCCAATAGGAGGTTGGACCAGTAGTGGTGTGAGTGACAAGGAGCATGAACATTACCAAGATAAAGGGTCAAAACTTGCAAGGTGCTAACAGATCCCCTACGCACCTTCATCTCCCTTGGAAAATACTTCTAGGACCGCTCTTGGGTAAGTACACTTCATACCATGAATGCCAGAACACGAACCCTGAATGACAGAAAGATTAGTAATAAGATAGCAGCCTATCTCATTCAGCTGTAACGCAACAACCCTCAAGAAGATTAAATTTACCTAACTGGGGCATGTCCAAGGCTAAACAACAGAATGAACATTTCCTTCAGTACATTTAATGTATTTATATTTTAGTGGCGGGTTGCCAGTGTGCTACTTATAAGCTCAATGACTTGGTATCATTTATCTGCTTTCCTGTGAAA
This sequence comes from Calyptomena viridis, assembly GCA_013390005.1. Lineage (NCBI taxonomy): Eukaryota > Metazoa > Chordata > Aves > Passeriformes > Eurylaimidae > Calyptomena > Calyptomena viridis. The sequence continues at coordinate 153,217 of WEIV01002824.1, forward strand.
CACGCAGCAATCTACACCAGGAGACAACTCAGAAGACACTGCATCAGCAGAAACACAACTCATGCCCAATACGGGAACACCGATGAAGCCAGGACCAAGGGATCCTGTAAAGCTCAGATTTCTCTAGCACAAAGAGGGGGGAATAAAGCCATTCCTGTTGGCATCCATATCTTTATTCTGATAGAAACCTCCAAAGTGGAGTCCAGATATGGCTACAAGGCTGCCCCACAGGCACAACACAGGATTCTGCTGTGCCTAAAAGGGCCACACTAGGTCTTTAAGCACAGGGTAATTAATACTTCAACCAAATGCAGGCACAAACTTCACATATTAGTGCAGTCCACTACTAACCTCTGAAGGATAGTCTAGTATCAGACACTACTTTGTTAAGAAATATATTTGGTAAAACTTACTTGTGGAGGTATTTACATCAGCCCAAGAGAAACCAGCATGCAAACACGCACCCCTGCTGCGATGAAAGAGAGCCCGTGCCTTATACCCAATGCTTTAGACTAGTATCAACTCCCTAGTAAACCTTAGCAAGAGGACAGAAAGGGGTCGCTAGGGCAGAGAAATGGCATTTTCAACTTCTTCAGAACCACAGGGTGACTGATAAAGTTCCTCTTCTTGCTCGGGAGAACACCATTGGGGGACACCTTGCACAAAGGACAACTGCATCACATCTTAAGGACCAGGCTCTTGTCAAGGACGCTGAAACATGGGACTGAAGATCATCAAACCTTGCATAAAATCCATGTATTTAACTTCGCTGAGTAGTTCCTACTTCCTTCTGCCACTGTAGTATGCGACTGCTGTCTCTTTATATACACTCAGGCATATGTTCTGCCTTCATGAATACTACTGCATATTTCCTATATCCCATTCTGGCCCCAGTTGCCTTTCCTTTCAGGGTCCCAAAAGGGTCTGGGAAGCTCCCTTAAGTTTCCAATCCTGTCAACCCAGCCGGGATGTGTGAAGCATGGAGGTAGAGGCTCCCACCTCATCCTAAAAGCCACAAGGCAAGGAGACAACGCACCTCTCCCTGCACACCCTCTTGCCTTGCAACCAAGTGAGGACCCAATACATCAGCCTTATGTTTTTCAGGAAGGTCTCGAGATTTTTGAAGCCTGCCAAACAAAGGACTCAACAACAATTAAGAAATTAGCCAGTTGCTTGAAGCACACATACAGATGTTGCTACTATACAGCCAAATGAGTCACAACTAGGGTGCTAGCATACAGCTCAGTCAGACCCTTTGCAGAACACCCAGATGTCGCCTCACAAGTGAACACCAGGGCACCTTGTCCCCTGGGCCCCCTTGCAAGGCTGTGAGCACTCCCAGCAGGACAACAGGGGAAAATTCAGTCTATGGGAAGGAAAGAAACCTACATCTCTGTGTCCTGCAGGACTATGTGCCTAAAGGGCAAAGGAGTGTCAAACTTCTCTCAGCTGTCCTCGCCAGCTCCCCAAGTTAATTAGGCAATGTGGCCACCTGCTTACTCACTTCTTTTCTCTGTTTATACATCAAAAAGTCTTCTCTTCAGAGCAGGTCATTCACAAGGTGATCTCATAGATCCCACCTGCAAATGGCCCTGTTTCAGTAGTCTGATGCCTGATCAAGCACAGAGAAACTTTGGGACAAGGACTGAACCTCAAGTGTTAACATATTCAACACTTGTAAACACAGAGAAGCTGCGTTCCCAGTGGGGCTCTGAGTCAGACTGACCCCTTCTGCAAACATCAGTTTGGAGATCTGTACCAATTCTTTACCTCCTGTCCTGCTCTCCTCCTGAGGGTCCCCTTGCAGAACCACCCCTTGGGAGTCAAAGCCCCACCAGGCTGGGAGGGCACTGCTCAGTTCTTAACACAGAATCACACACTGATTTGTTTGACATAAAGATTATTCCAAGGCATTGAAGTTCCTTTTTACCATTTCCTCACTCCGAAAAAGGATGAATATTAAGAAGTGTGAGGTAGGAACATGGCAGGTGAGCAGGTGAAGATTTGCATAAAGACACAGCCATGCTCAGAAAAATGGTGTCAGAGCGAGAATGCGTTCCACCCAGAGTGGACAGCAAATGAAAAGCTCATTTGAGAGGTTAGCAATAATCAGCATAATATCCTAATGCTGTTTTTTCACAGCTAATTGAGTTATCACAAAAGGTATTCAGCTGCCAGCACCCTGCGCCAAGCAATAGAGTGGGTGCAGCCTTGCCAGAAGCTGCATAAACCGTTGTCGCTCACCAAAATGTCCCACCTGATCCTCCTCCAAAATGCCCACCAGAGCTGCTCAGCCTTCCTCCTGAGAGGGAGTGCATAGCCTGGGGCACAGCCACTGCCTGAGCAGGGTACACAGGGGTCTGTGTGTCCAGCATTGCAGCAGCTGCTTGCTAGCTTGTGGGGCTGGGGGGCTTGTCTGGGGGGATCCCTGGCAGGGATGCAGACTGTCTCAGAAGCCAAAGGGCAGTTCACAGCATCTACTTTGAGATGATTATGATTAAGTCCCTGCCTCAGCTGTCATGACTGGGAATTGATGCTTTTTCACTACCAAATGTCAAACAACACTGTAACTGGTGTAATCCAAAGCATGGCTCTAAGCAGTTTTTCAGCCTCGAACACCATTTTTGATGTCGTATTGTAAAACATTCATCATGTTTATTGTGGCAGGATTTTTCTATCCAAGATGGCTTGTGATAATTTTTTTATATTGATTGTTCCATTTGAATGGAGTGATTATTATAAAAACCAAAAAGAATCATTCCAGCTGAAACCTGCTGCGAAGGAACCCTGAGGCAGGCTCTAACACACTGTGAATGTGGTTACAATATAGCTTGTAGCGATGCTAGGTGTGAAGGAAAACAGATTTTTACAATGTTTGGAGCTTTGTGTAAAAACAGTTGACAAAACAGAACACTGCAGTTGCGTACAACTTAAAACTGTCCTGTGACAAGTTTCTCTCTGTTTAAAAGAGACCAAAGCTTGCCTACCTGCTTGCTTTTCCTTTCCCTCATGTAACTCTCCTAAACTTCTTGTTCTCCCAAAAATCTTTATCAGTTTTCTGAGTGAATACTGACTTTATGTCAGCTAAATGCAAGACCCACTCTGTCTCCATTTTTCAACCTAATTATGCAAAAGTCTAAGGTACATGAAGCATAAGGAGAAAATAGAGTTATTTGGTAATTAATGACTAATGATAAATTGATTCCATTTTTTGAATCATTGCAGTTGTCATCTGTGGTATTTAAAACACAGTCTTTTCAAAGCCCTTGTGTTCCTTTGCGTTGGGGGATTTTTTAATGTTACCAGTCAAAAGGAATGAATGCAAGTTATGCTAATGCCTGGTGCAAATACAGGTTGGGTCTCCTTTCGTCAGAGTGGCTACATATTTGATTTTGTATATAAACAGCTGTGTTTTCAACTTCAGTGTGAGGCTTTGAAACCACAGGAGGAACTTTGGATCTGAAACTACTAGTGAAGTCCAAAATATGGTGGACAAAACTTCATGGAAAATTAATGTAGTGTGAGGTGTGGCTTGCCAAGAGGGAAGTTCTTCTCCCCAGAAACGTTCCTGGCTAAAATAACACAGAATGGGACAGTAACAGCATTTAAACCTAAAACCTTTAATGTGAGGTTTTTTCACTGGTACCTGTTACCACATAGGAAGGCATGATCCCCAAGAGCTGATTAAGAGCTGATTAAAGGACACATCTGCATAGCTGTTTCAATACTGGTTAAGTCCACTACTGCAGCAGTGACAGGAGTCCTAAATAAAATTAATAAGAAGCAGAAGATGAAAGGAGGGTAAGAGCAGGAGAGAGAGGTGAGGGTTAAATGCCCTCAGCAGGTCAGACAGTCTGTCTCACCAAGACTCACATTTCAGAAATGCGTAAAGAACACCTCAGCCTGAATGCCCTTTCCAAGTGTAGGGCAGACCCTGGGAAACCTCATCCCACACCAAGTGTGTTAGCCTTTGAACATAACTATGTCATGCAAGAGACTGTGGGGCAAACCAAACCATGGCTCAAGTCATCAAGTCCTGCACTCAGCTTTAGAGCTCCCATCAGGCCTCATCACACGGTGGCCACAGGTCATCAAGCAGCAGCCTGGTGATGTTATGCTCACACAGAAAGGCCAAGAGAGAGTTCATCTTGCAGGGATCTACCTACTCAGTTTGTATCTACTCCTACCTACTCGGTTGTGGAGTCAACTGAGTGTCTCCACCATGCTCTTCATGGCCCTTAGCTCATGGATGACAGCATGAGAAGCCAGCTTGGCAGAGCAGTGGCACAAACACATTCGCTGTCAGGACAGTCAACAGGGCCAGCACTGCTGTCACGCCTCACTCCTGCACAGGGGCTGCAGAGATCTGCTCCCCATGAGAATGGGACCAAACATCAGCCACAGAAGGTTTCTTCTGCAGAGCAGCTGTCAATCAGTGCACTGAGGAAAGAGAGCCTGTATGTGCTAGGCATTGCAGCACTTGCTGTGTCCAGCCCCGCAAACCAGGAAAAGAACGACAAGTTGAGAGAAATTAACATTGTAAATTTTTCTATCAAATTCTTTTGAGAAATATGGATGCTGTTAAACAAAGGAAAGCTTAAAGGTGAAAGACAAAAGGGGCACTTTACTAGGCTCAAGTGGTATCTCACTGATTGACCAAAATTTCTCCAAATGAGAAACCTGCACCCTTAGGAATCTCATGCTACCAAGTCTGCAGATGACTTCAGAAGCCAGATGAAGATTTACATTCTCTACTTAGTTCACTTTTTTATTCAGTATCTGCTTAAACACGTTCATTCTTCTCTTTTCTGATCAAAATTTTATTCTGAAAATATAGCAAACATTGTGAAGTGGAAAATAACACATCTGTCTAGAACTTATATCAAGTAATATCTTATATGTATTTTTCCCCAGTGCATTTTCTTTTTAATATTCAAGGGAATACAAAAATAACAATAAAACTCCCTCTGTTACGACTCCAGTTGCTCATAGGTTGATTTACAGGACTGTAAGAGTAATAATGAGGAGGTTTGAGGGGCAGGTTAATGTTTTTTACTAACATATGATGCTTTTAGCCTAAGGCATTGCTGGAGGCCAATACCACTTCACCTGAAACCAAAATCACCACTGAATAGTCATTAAATCACTCAGTTAAATGTAATATTACTGGTTCTAGAGAATAGTACTGTAATACAGATTTGAAATACCCTTAGTCCATAGAATAGAAAACAGGAATGCAATTGGAAACTGTGGGAAATCTTTATTTATTTGTAATGAAGGGCTCTAAGTCCAATTTCTTCCTCACGCCTATGTCATTTTACAGTAGTGTAACTCTCACAGTTCTGTGTTGTTTCTTCCAATTTATGCTTGTACAAGCAAGAAGCTTGCAGAATAGATGTTTCTGAGTGCTTTGAAAAAAAAATATGTCTCTGTCTGTGTGTCTGTGTTTTCCCCTATCTGTGTAGGTCAGGGATCTACAACTTTAATTATTACATATTAATCTTTATCACACAATAATATTTACAGGCCATAACCCACTACACTATGTGCTCTAACACATACATGGCCATAGTGTGAGCTGCAGCAGAACTGGCTGGATCTCACAGTCTACATAAGGCAGACCCCCTGCACACGTTTTCCCACCTTTCCCAAACACATAAGATCCTAGAGGGACCACATCACCTGCTGACTTGAAAAAATAATGTTAGGGAAAGATTGACTTCATTAGAGAAAGACTGATTTGACCAGTAGTAAAAATGGATGAAAAAACATCCCAAAACTTTCCAAGACAGGCATTGCTAAGTTTTAGTCTATAGAGCTTTGAAAGGAATCAAAGCTGTTTGAGATTTGAATGCATGTGATTCACACTTTGAGAACTGCTGTTTTCCCTATTGGTAATGGTATGCACCACCCAGTGTCCCAGAGTATGTTCAGTTTGAAAAGCATTCCTCTCTTTGGAAACCACATTTGATTAGAAAAACCCTGGGCCAGACCCAAAATCTGCCTGGATCAGGGAAACGTGTCACGTCAGTTTCAGCCCAGGACTGAGACATGTCACATCTCTTGCAGATTGGGCACGAAGAGTGGAATTCATTTTCCCATTTCCTCTGGAGTTAGGAGCTGGAGATGATGAAGCCAAGTAAGGGAAATTGCTCTGCCGCACACAGAGGAAGCATTCTGAGTCCTCTACTTACTCCTGCTGCAAGGCACTGATCCTGGCTGAAACCCAGAGTCCATTGGTAAAGACCCAGCTCCCCTTCCCCCTCCTATTAGCACAAAATCATCAGTGGAGAGAGGCTTATTTGAGAGGAGAGGAGAGGAGAGGAGAGGAGAGGAGAGGAGAGGAGAGATTACTCTGTCTCTGGTCGGTAGGATTTACCATGACTATTATGGTCTCTAGGTATCTTAAACCACAGTTTTCCAGGATTTTAACCTTGAAAATAATAAAGGAGGAGTTATAAAGGTCTGAAATTGCAGCCTAGAGCTGAACATATGGTGAACTAATGGGTGTGAAAACCCCCTTGTATTCTTCTGCTAATGCCTTTCTTGTTTTACTAAGAACATTCCTGACAAGAAGCCAGGCCTCCTTCCACAGGACTGGACAGCTGTGAGGGTGGTGGGCAGCTTTATTTGTGTGCTACACCTGAGAGAAAGGGCCAGCCCTTCCCACACCTCACTGCCCACTATCGTGCTTTTGTCAGGCTCAAAACATTTACTCTTTCTCAAGGAATGGAATATGTGTATTCTTTGTTGCTGGTTTATACCTACCTCTTTCTAAGTACAGTATGGAAGTGGAAAAAAACAGTCTTCCCTATTCAAATGAAAAGGTCTTACTTAACCCTCTATTTAAAAGTCTATAGCACTAGGCTGTACCTGACACCGAGCTATTTACATAAATCAAATCTATTCTTAGTAACCCTGGGATCAATCTGGGATAACTCCACTGAAGCCAGTGTTGTTTTTTCAATTTGAATCATGTAACTGAGTGTTGAATTTGGCACAAAGGATTAATTTCTCACCGAGAAGGATACATTACAGCAGAAGGCATCAGATGCACTACTCAGTAAAGAATACAATCACAGAGGACCCTTTAGCAATGCTTTGTGTTACTGTAGATGGCACTCATTCCTTGCCTGGATGTACGATGTACACTGCGACTGTACAGATTCTATTATGTAAATGCATCATGGCAAACTCTTTCATACTTACAAGACCATGCAGATGATTTTCTCCTTGCATGACATGCACAACAAAGCAGCTATGTGGAAGTGGCACATTAGGACAAAAGAAATCAACATATTTAAACCTTCACCCTGCAAGTGGTGATGAATGTGCTGACTGTTACATCCCTATTTGAAGGATGTGCAGACTGTTACATTCCCCATCTCTCCTTGCAAGTGTATCACAAGCAAGACTCAAGAATGCTATGCTCTTTAGATTCCTCCTCAAAGAGGACTAACTCTGTCTTGCTTTCTCCCAGCCCTTTTCCTTCCCTAGGTCTTCCCGTAACACTCCCATCAACAATTTCACAGGGTAGAGCACCATTCAAAATATTCCTTATTGGACCAGCTGAGATCTGGCTGGCAAATGAAGACCTGCAGCCATCACAAAGACTCCTAACTGTGCATTTGTTCGACACAACTGAAGTGTTGGCTTTTCTTTTAAGTGTCTTCCTTTACACTTACTTTAACAACCATACTGGGTCAAGTGCTCCTTATCCAGTGATGTAGAGCAGTAGAAGAAGAAAGGTTACAGAGTTGCAGAACTGAGATAGGGCTTGCCAGACTGGCATTAGTCATTCTCTGCAAAGATAAAAATCTTGAATAACTTTGGAATAAGGGAAGGGTAGACAGTGTAATAATCCAAACAGCACAATTTTAGGTATTTACTTAGATTGTGCACTCAGGTCTACAAACAGGTAGGCATCTCAGGAGGGTGGATCATGGCGGGAACCTAACTAAGGCTCTGAACTAGTCTCAGCAGAACTCTCTCTCCATTCATTGTTGAAGGAGTGAAGGGAGGGCAAGCTCAGGTAAGTCTTTACAGCTGGGAGGCTTGTATGTTTTTTTATTTTCAGTGCGTATCTTCGATCCTCCTTTTAAAATTAGGAAAAGACTTCCCTGTGTCTGACTAGCCTACTTGGAGCATGAGATTTTTGAAATGGGAATCAGGTTCTCTTACATGTTGTGTACAACATCCAGCACAGTCACATACAGCAGGTGCCTTGATCCACCACCATCAAATGACAAAGTGCAACACCACTATGGGGCTCTTTCCATTCTGTGGGATCAGGAATCATGAGGGGCTTTGCTCAAGCCCTGGCTTTTGGATTGGGTCCTCTGTATCTCAGTACAGACATTTGCACACTTGTGTACTCATACACAGCTTGTTATATGGAATGTTATATGGAATGGCTTATTGCAGGATGCAATGTAATAACCAGGGAAAGGATAATGCATTTAAGTACAGTGTATTTACTATCAGCCACAACTGAGAATATTGACTGTTCCTCACATCTACCAGACACATTTATCACCCTGTGATATAGGAGGGGATATGACTCAGAGGTGGGGACATGGCAGTTAACCTCAGGCACTTGTCCAAGCACAATGAGAGATCTAAGGTATGCATGAGGGTTGAAATTCCATTACAGGTTTTAAATAATTAAACACTACATGTTTGGAAGCTCATTCCTTCCTATTACTTTTTAAATAATTAATCTGTATTTACATCTAGTGAACTTCATGGAGCTATACACATAACAAATTTGAGTCAAATTGCAGAAGAGAGATTGTTCCTGTCTGACAGCACTACAAATGTTTTCTGTTGTACACAGTAACTTCAGCTATTAGGGATCAGTCAAAACCCAAATCCAACCTAGATGCTGTACATCACAGGGATTTTTAATCCAATTATTCACAAGTAATCAAAACACTAAGAGAAACTGTAAATCCCCAGAGGAAAAAATGCGCTTCTCACATCTTTGAATAGTAAAAAGTGACTCAAGTTCGAAGACATTGAAATGAAAAACTGTGTATATTGTTCCTATTGCACGTAATCCTTATGTTCAAGGTAATGCCGTCAATTCCGTGTAACCTGTAGTACAATCTGATTAAAAAATACAAATCTCAAAGCCTAGAATAACAGATGTAACAGAGTAACAAACTCTAGAACATTAAAAAAATCTATGTAGAGTCCTTCTCTTCCCACAAAACATTATTTCTCTCTATTTGCTTCTGGTTCAAGCTGAACAAGCCATTAAATACCCAGCAGGTTTCATTTAACTGTAACTACATGTGATGCACCAAAGCGAACACTCAACACTGTTTAAACCTTCAAAACAATAAAGCACTGAAATAGGCACTTGAAACCATAGCTCTGCTGTGGGAAATAAACTTGTAGGAATGGCATCAGGATTACATGTTTATTACACATGTGATTTGCAACTCCAGTTAGCCTCTATTTACAAGTAAGCAGATAGATATATATGCATTCACTTATGCAATTCTAGCTGCTATTCCTACAAATTCAGTCCAAAACTGAGTTATTTGCTTTTCAAACAGCATTACTACTAATAGAATGATGCTGGCCAAACAGTTCCTTCAATTACGATAAGTCAAGCAAAGCTGCCTTCAAACTGAGATCTCAGTTACACCTGCACAGTTATTCTGGAAACTAATTAGATTGCACAGGGGCAAATATGGCCTTAATGTGCTCTTCAGAGGCCTCATAATGGCAGAAGACATACTAGGGAGAGAAGAAAGAAACCAACTTGACTTTCAAATCTCAGGCTGGCTTAGCAAGGAAGGGAGCAAAAACATCTGTACCTGTAGGTGAAGCAGTCACGCATTAGAGATCACGGAAAGCCAGTGTCACCTTGCAGAGGAGAGATTTGCTTGAAAAATATCTTGCAATGTTCCTATTTCATAATTGTTATTAAAAAAAAATAAAAAAAACCCCAAAGCGAAGACACCTAAATCAAGACCAGCCACTGAATCCAATAATGACAACTCTTCTGTTTGCTCCTTTGACCCATGCAGCTCTAATTCAGAGTCCTGAGGACAGAAGCTCCACATTTCTGAATGGCAGAAGACAAACAGGGCTGCAGAAGAAGGGACAATGAGGTCAGGTTTCAGTGAAAGCCAGGCTTGCATGCTAGGCATGGAGATCAAGGAGCGACTAACTCAAAGCACAGGAAGAATCAGTGCTTCAGATGTCAGCTGTTTCAAGGATTACAGGCCCTCCTGTTTCTAGTGTCAAGGTAATAATCAGAGCAGCGGATGCGCGAGGGTCCTCGCAGCGATAGCTGAATGTGCAGCCCTCAATTTGGATTCAGTTTGGGGGATTTGGTTTCCCTTTTCGACAAAGTCAACAGTGCCAAGTATTCATATTTCAAGGCTGTTTTTTTAAGGATCAAAATTCATCTTACTTAATAAATAAATGAGCAAGATTCAAAGCAAGAAATTATATGGGAGCTTGACACGCAGTAGGTGGAGAAGCAGGATTCTGCGACTTTTTATTGGAGGTATTTGTTTAGAAATTGGTGCCAATGACAGCATCTTAAAAATGTTGGGTTTGTGTGTGTCCCATCCCGTTCTCCCCCCCATATTTTTGTTTTCACATAAATCCTGATTTTGGCATATTACTTTATTGTGGAGACATGTTCTGTGTACTGGATGGCTTATGCAAATTAACCAAATGTCCTATAAATAAGTCTTGAAATGCCTGGGATAATGAGCTGCTTGCATGGTGAGCAGTGCATAGTATTCAAAGAAGGACTCTTTACAGATTGGGAGAGTAGGAGAACATGATAAATGTGTCCAGACTGCACAGCAAGGCAGCTTGCCTCACTGGCATTGTGCTCCTCACCTCAAAATGTAAGGCTAACTGACTGGAATTGAAAAATCCAATGCTAGGAGATACCCAAAAATTGAAAATCCCAGTAATTACCTGATAGGCAGACAATGTGCCCCTAGCTGCTGAAGTCCAAGCTTGCAGATCTTCTTAGCTGACTTGGACAACATATTTAAACTGGTTGCAGGCTGAGTTTTCTTCCCTGCATAGTTTGGATTTTCAGTGAAGGCCTTTTGACATATATATGTGAATGATAGTGTACACAATGCTTTGTTTTGGAGATATGTATCTGTCTACCAAAAGTCATACCTCCCTTGTGTTACTAATCTGAGATGGAAAGAATGCTTCAAAACTACACTCCCAGTTGTATTTTAAAAACAGATGTTCTATGTTGGTTGCTGCTATCTTGTGAAGTATAGACATAAGGGCAAGCTTTATGTACAAAGGGCTGGTTCTCTGCTCCCAACTCGGGCAACGCTGTCTGAGGCACATTAGGTAAATGACAATAAATCAGATGACAAATCAAAAATACACACTTGCTTTTAGTGTGTGCTTAATTGGCATTCTACCTCTAATAATTACATCCATATTGAATTTGTGTGTGAGCACCTTCATTTGCAACATCTCAATAATTAAATGACATTAGCATTCAGAGGCAGGTATGTGAGAGAGAAAGTTAGAAGTACTTGGCAACAATAAATACCTTTACCTTGCATTCCTTTATTCATTATTGTTACAGAACTAAACTGGGGAGGGAGAGGAAAAGAGGTTGGACAATAGGGATGAAAACCAGAGATGGGTTTTACAAAGTGAGTGTTCGCTTTGCCTCTCTTCCCTCTCCTTCTGGTCCTTCCAAGGCCTCCCATTTTCTGATAAGGATCTTGTGGTGCGAGCACTCAAAGGAAGTCATTTTATCCTTTTGTCCTGCAACAACCACTGTGCACTCCTGAGCACCCTGCCTTGGAAACATCTCTTTTGGCTATTCACAGAGAGCATAGGAAGCTCCTCAAAGCACTCAAGACTGCTATGCAAACGGTAACAAAGCTGGCTCTCTGCTGTCAATGTTATTGGGATATGGTGACTAGCTGGGCCAGCTGCTTGGAGCTTTGTGCTAACCATGGCTAACCCTAATTTGGTGCATTTTATCCCATCTGACAATTGTGCAGACAAAAGTGATGAGGTAAAGGCTGGAGGAAATCGTTGTTGCAATTCCATGTGAGCTTCAGAAGTGCAATTATGCCCATTTTATGAATAGAAAGCAGAGACAAAGAGAGATCAAATGACTTGGCCAGGGTCATGGGGACTATCTGTAACAGCGCTGAGAAGCGAACAGACACCTCATTAAGGACTGCTCTGATACCACACATCGAGACAATCTTCCTTACAAGAAACTCAGGGCTTGCATTCAAAGACCTACCTAGTTTGGTCATACTGAGAAATCAAGCTGTAAGCAGCTGCAGGTAACTAACAGGTTTTTGGGTGATAAAAATCACATTTAGTAACATCTGGGCCTTACAACATTTAAGGAAGGGGGCTTCCTGCAGTTAACAGTGCTTAGAAGCCAAATACTACAGGAACTTTGAAAACAAGTGGGGGCGTAAAAAAAGATTAAATGATTTATCATGGACCTGAGGAAGAAGATAGTTAAGCCATAAGAAAGGAAAGATAGTAATGGAGGAAGAGAGATACTCAGAATGGGAAGAGAGACCTAAGGATAAAATTGCAAGGAGCAGAAATCCAAAAACAAATGTCAAAAATAAAAGAGAAGAATAACAGATATACTTATGTGAAAATACCTCAGCTGACAGAGACAATCCCTGCCTCGTTGCAGCTTTCAATAAACACATACCAGCTTGTGTGAACCTTGGACAGAAGAGTCTGTTTATGCTGGGGACAGTCACAAGAAGAGCAGCCCAGGAGACAGGGTCCCATTGCAAGGGTACCAAGGCAGGTGAGGAACAACAGCCCTGCTCCCCAGTGAGCTCCACTTGCTCCCTGTTCAGCATCTGCAGTGAGTGTAACATTAGCATTAGCTGCTTCAATAACGTTTTAAACCTCCCAACCCTCCTTTTCAAAGCTCCAACATGTAGATTCAAATCCCTGGACATTCACAGGCAATTATTTTCTAATGATGCCGGAAGAAAAGCTTCCAATCGTGCAGCTTCAAAAAAATCCTGCCCAGCCATGCTCTGTGGTTGACCTTTTTGAAGACCAAAATATACATGAGATACCTAAATAAGATAATTGGCCAAGTATAATGCTGGTGTGAGCTGAAGGCCTTATACCAGAGGTGACACAGGCTCCTTCTAAGCAGGAGAGAAACTCCAGTAATTCCATCCTGGCTGCTTTGCCCCCTGCGTTCAAAAGTTTCTCTGATGCTTGCTCCTCTCCCGTTTTTGTGTGACTTTATTCATGTGCATCCCAGTGTTATGTTTCACAGTGGACGTATTTAGCTGCACAAACTGTGCCAAGTGAGCTTACCAGAATGGCAACGTTGTGCAGGAGATGGCACTTTTGCAAGGGCAGCCCCAAATTCCTATTTTCCACTGTTGCATGAGAACAGCCTACCATGCCGTAAAAGATATAAACGTTTTGTGGCCTTGCAGATAAGCTAGACAGCCAATTCATCATCATGACTCTGCATCACAACCACGGTGAGGGGAGAAGGAGCGAAAGCTGATGGCTTCTGCACAACAAACAAACAAGCACAGAGACAGTGTTTGCTCATTTCAATGTGCAAAGCTGACTTGTTTAAATATAAATATGTTACTTATAGACAAATTTTAGTGACAGCAGCCCCATGACATCTATCACTGTTTGCACTTCTGCTTAAAATAGTTGTGTTGTCTCTGGATTTATTTAGATGCCACATCTACAGGTAGTTTTCACTCTCTCCACCACATATCACCTGTTACCATTTCCTCCATCCTCCAAGGTGTATTCAGGAAGATACTAGCCACACAAGGTTCATGTAGTGTCCCAAACACCTGAAATCACTCCCTGTCCCCACCAAAAAATTGTGCCCTTTTTTTGGCTATTCTCCTCTCATTTATTCTCTTTCTATATCATGGTTAGAGACAAGGGGTGCCAGGCACAGCTTCAAAATACCCTCAACGCCTTCACTGAAAAGTGAGGTTGTCTAAAAGGCAGCCAACACTATGGAGACTGCAGAGCACCTTCTCTCAGACCAGATCATGATAATCACTGCTTCTCCATTTACAGAAAAGTGAGTGATTTTCTCTTCTCCCTATGCTAGCCTACAGCATGTTACAGATGTGTTTTAGAATGAAAGCACTGTCTGGAGGAGCTAACAGAACTTTTCCATTTCTAGGTTTCCACTGCATATATATTCAGATGAAGCATCTCTCTTAAATTCAGGGTGATCTGCCTTGAGTCAGGCTCTTCCCAGAGCTCACTTGGGTGCTGTGTTTACAGCTATGAAAAGGAGCAAATCCCACCCAGGAAACAAGCAGCAGTGAGAAAAATAAAACACGAAATCCAAACACTTCTGGTTTCCTCCAAAAGCCACACTCCAGGCAGTCTCCAAATCTCTCCAAATCCCTCTTCGAAGACTCTACATGGTGTTCCTGAAGGATCGACAAGGTGCAGGATATTTTTGATTTGCCCTCTTTGAAGTTTTCGAACCCTGAGAGCACTGGGAGGTCCCCCATGCCCACAGCAGTTCATCCCTCTGGCGTGGGTATCTGCATTCGTCTGGATGGATTTTGGTGCAGGACTAGGACTTTGCACACCAGGATATGGTACCTCCACAACACTCCTGCTGTGTTGGTGCACCATGATATCAACGTGCTGTTGCTCTGCCACTCTAAAAATGGCTCTGAAAATAAAAGGTATATTACCCACACCATGAATGATTTTGCTAGCTCAGAACCTAGGAACCTGCAAACAGCCAGCAAAGACCTTGAACTGCAGCACCCATTAGTCCACAAACCTTCAAAAAGGCATTTTGCCTTCTGTGCACAACATACCTGCACTAGTGGCATTCCTCAACATTTTACAGCCAAGCTATTTTCTCCACTGTGTTAATCAGATTTGCTTTCAGCAGGTTTTTCTAACAGCACAGGGAGGAAATTGGGCCAAACTCATCTACATGAGGGCTCCTCCCAGCACTCACACTGACACAGCTGAGTTGGAGGCAAAGAGTGGTGGGATTATAGTAAATTCCATGGAGGCAAGCACACAGCCTGCTTTCCAAGTACAAAAGCAATGTACTGCAGCTCCCCCAAGCAGGCTGCTGTGGTCCTCTCAGCTTCCACCTCAGCTCCCATCAGTAGTTCAGGGATACCAAAGGGATATATCACACTAGAGTGGCCTTGGAAAGAAATGCCACCACACAGAAGTCACTGGAGCTGTGTGGTAACTTACGGCAGCTGAAATTTCAGCAAGGTCCCCACAGAAGGATTTTGATAACCATGTGGACAAATATCTCCATTTATGCAGGGAAGTACATCAGCAGCCAGGCCCTCTGGTTATTTCCTTTCACTGACCACAGTGATCTCGAGCTAATCTCGTTTGAACTTTAGATTGCTTGCACTCATCTGGTCCTTGGCCATGCCTTGCTGCTGGGGAGCGTTTCACCCCTAGTTTGTGCTGGAGTAAAAAGGAACCTAAACCTGGACTGCAGGACTGTGCAAGCACATCAGCTATAACCCCTCATTAAATGAGTGCGATGTGGTGACTTAAGAAGGATGACAGCACAGTGGCAAATGCCAGAGCCCTGTGGCAATACACCAAGCATACCCACTGGGGAAAACAGTGCTTGCTCAATGCAGCCTGCAATCTCTCAGAAAGGAAGAAATAGGATATGCGTAAGATAAAACTGAACACATTTTCTGGGCTTTGTGCAATCCCTGTGCTTGTAAGAGTGTGCATGCTCCTGCCAAGAGGGGCATGAGCTTTGGGAGGGCCCTTGCTTTGGGAGGGCCCTTGCATGCTGCAGGTGCACGCACACCCAAGAATCAACTCTGCATGCTTTTCTCATAGCCTTCCATGCTTCCAATTTAAAGAAGAGACTGAATCCTGAATGATCCAGTGATTTTACATGAAATACTGTCCCAGAGATTTATTAATACTAATGGAAAAATAACTGATAACAGAAGCATTTACTATTTCTATCTGTAGAATCATTCTCTTACCTCTTTAATATTTTAGTTTCCAGCATCCTTCAGCCCTTTTGTGTTGGTAACACAATACACCAGCACAATGCCCCAGCACTATCTTCGGGCATTATATAAACCTCTGTTTGGGACAAATTCTCAGCCACTTTGAGACTCCTTTACACCACTCTGATAGCTGAAAGGAGCCACCTGAGTACACTACATGCACATCAACTTTTGAGACTTCTCTCTATAGCCAAAGTGATATAAAGGTATCCATGGCTTGAGCCAGAATCTGGTCCTTCACCTAGTGCATTTAACAAATAAAGCTGCTGTTTGAATCCCAAAGAGAGGGTCAGTAGCCAAGTGAACACCAAGTACTTCTTCCCTTGGCAGTCAGGAATCCACGTTGTTACAAAGTGGAAATGTATTGGGATGTGCTACCTTCCTAACCATAAAAAAAAACCTCTCAGAAAATGACTGCTTCCCATCTTGACTAAGGAGACATTAATTTCAGTGGCATGTGAGGTTCATTTGGGACAGGCCACAGGTGGTTAATTATCCCTCTGCCTGTCTAGAAGAAGTATGTTTATTCCCCATAATAAAAAGTATTAGTACAATATAGAGTTTATAACTCAATTAGGAAAGCGACAAAGGGTTACAGCTTCTTGCAGAGAATACAACTGGAAAAGAAGTTTTGCAGCTAAGGAAATGCTACACTCCTTCCCATCAGACACACAGAAACTACACGGCTGGAGAGGCAACTGACAGATATTTTAAGATCAATATTTAACTAGCCTACACAATTGAATATTGTATTGTATATTAAAGCTCTAGACTATAACTGTGTTCCTTTTTCTGTTTAAAATAATTTTCACTGATCATTCAGGCACTGATTAAAAAAAAAAGCACAGAATTGAATTTTGGTCCCAAGCATAAACAAAGCTGTGCATCGAGCAGAATTTGAGAACATTGTGCACATGCACACTGTGATCACTTTGTAGGATTCACATGCACTGCTCTGCTTGCTTCAGTTACTATGCATTGCCTGAGCAGTTGAATTGTTTTTAAACACTTATAAGTAAATCTTGGAACCTGTTTTATTCTTTTGTGTCAGATAATAATTCATAATAAATGAACTTCTCTGCAAATACCAATGGTGCTGTTGTTCACTATTTGAAATATAACATAACATTAAATAATAAATATAATTTTGCACTCCTAAAATTTTAATCTCAAACTCAAATTGCGTGCAAAGACAAATAAACAACAACATTCGCATTTTAAAGCTGGAGACCAGATATCTGAAGATAAAGTTAGCAAATACTTAACTTCAAGCACACAAACAGTCTCTCTGCTTGAATTGAATGGCTCTACCTGCAAACTTGAAGTTAAACACGTGCAGGAATATGCAGTTCAGCTGATGACTTTAGCACTGAAAATGCAGGTGTCATATGGAAGGTATTTATTATTCTTAATGAACAGATATAGGCACATCTAAGGGTGATTAAACCAATCCTAAATCAACACCTAAGTATTTTGAGTAAATCACACTCTAGAAATGCTTGCCTTCATTTGTTAACTATGGGACCTACAGAGAGAGTCCAGCCCAGATGTCAAATACTGAGATGCTACAGCAAGGCATGTGAGCTGAACCATTTCCTAAACCAAAGGGTGCTGTGGAACTGGGAAGAAACATGGCACTGGTGAAAACCGTAGTGAAATGTGGACATAGCTGAAGCTCAGAATGAAACATCCATCACCGTATTGTGAATGCAACTAAGAACAACATCGGATCACCCGAATCCCACAGGATTATCCTGTTATCCTGAGGAATATCAAGCACAAGGAGACATGCACCATTTTTAGAAAGGGAAATCATCTTGGGCATGATGAAGATTTCACTGAAATTGTTAGTGTTAAATTTGTAAAAGGTGTACAGCATGGGAATATTTCAGATTACTCCAAGCAAAAAGCTGTGCTCAAGTTACTGCTGTGCATTGATCTGCATGTACACCAACCTGAAAGACCCCAGTCTGCAAAGGAAAGCAGGAAGCAGAAACTTCATATAGGGAAATAGATAATTCTCCCCAGGGTGAGAGACAGCAGTAAACGAAAATCATACTGTGCAATACAACATTTATAAAAATGTTGATAGGTATCATTCCCCATTTGACTTATGGAGCCATCCAAAGCTCACTTCCATGGAGCATTTTTGGACACTTTAGTTGACTAAATCACCAATTTAGAATCTGTCGGACTTCATTATGCAGATTAAGAGTCTTTCCTTGGTTTCATTTTTTATGCATTAATAAGAGAGCATTGCTGACAGTATCCTCTAGCACAACCAAAGCCTTTCTGCCATTACATGGTAAATTATGTTCTTTCTCGCATTCAGAAAAAATCCCAACACAACAGCAACACAGCTTAGTTGCTATGCAAAGACTTAGAGCCAATGCATAGGGATCAGTTCCAGAGTTTGGTTTGACTTGAACAAAGCCACGCAAATTACACCTGATATAATCTGATGAGATTTCCCTGCTTGCCTATTTCTCTCGTCCACAGGTGAAGCATGTGCTCAGGATAGAATGACCCCAGGATCCCCACAACCCTCACAGTGATGATGCACATCTACTGCCTTCCAGCTCAATGTCTGGTACAGTTAAAATACTCAGTACCAACAGACAGATTTATTATGAATGCTGGTAGCGATCTTTTTTCTTTCTCATTGACTAGATCTGACTCAAAAAGTTAATGGTAATTGCTCTCATCTTCATTTAGCAACGAGAGAGAGAGAGAAATGGGAGCAATTTGCAGATCTGAGAACAGGTCATTACAGGTGTGTTATATTAGTGTATTCATGAGCCCCCTGGGACAGCCATGCTGTGATATCCAATAACTTTCTTAATGTGTAATTACACACCATTGGACTATAATTGATTAATTGAAAAGAGAATGTAGGCAGATGCTAGGCCAAGGCTGCTTGTTAAATGAATATGTCCTTGCTTCTTTTTAATAAGTTAAGTGAACTACTCAGAAGCAATTAAGTGAGAACTGAAATTCATTAGATTTTAAGTAATTATTGGTATTAACTTTTATAATAAAATGCAGGATTTATATTTTGGGGTTTTCTTCCTATCCCAATCGCAATATAATATACATTACTGCTGAGATGTAAAAAACGTGTCTGCTGTAGACACTGTTCAGACAGTGAACAGTGAGATATGTGACCCTTGCATTCAGACCTTCTTTGGTGTGCCTTCAGATAACTCTGTGGCATTAACTGCCTTCATGGTATGTCGTTCCTGGAAGTCCTGCACAGTCCTAGGGATTCCCAACAAGACAGAATCATACACTCAATATCACGGAGCACCCGAAAACCTCTCTGCAGTCCAGCCGAATGGTGGCCCAGCTTTTCCCAACCCTCCTTCCCAAGGGGTGGACCTTAACTATGAGAAATAAAAAGGATACGGGCTTCTGTTTTCAAAAACCCACTCTTTTACTGCTGTACATTGGCTCTACAAAGGGTCAAAGCCTTCATGCCCTTTTCCTTTTCAATGAGGAGGACAACACACCCAGCAAGATGAGGCATGAGCCAAATGCACTGTTACAGAAAGTCACGCTGGTTCATGTAGGCATCTTTTCAGACCTGACAAAACCTGTTCTAATCAACACCTTGCATGACTGAGAGCCAGGCTCAGAGGTGCAAAAGGACCTAAGCACCAGGGGACCACAGCCAGTTTTATGGCCTGACCCTGTGCTGCCAGGACGGGGGTGGCGAGATGTGGTGCGAGGGATGGCTCCTCCCAGGTAGCTGCCAGGGTGCCTCACGAGCCCTACTGAGTCATCTGTGTCTCCTGCATAGACCCCGAGAAGAAAATATTTATAGCTTTGGATGATGACTTTGGAAATTTTATTTCCAATTTGTATGGAAGGAAATCCGATGAATTTTATTTCACCGCGCTTCACTTCCTTTGGAACAAGGCACATCTTTATTCTTTAACATTCTATAAAAACTGTCTGAATTTTATTTAAATTGGTTATGAATGCCAGTTTCATAAAGCAAAACCATGATTCACAACTGATTTTCTTTCCAAGAGATACAAACCTCTTTTTTTTTTTTTTTTTTTTTTTAGATTTATAGAGGTTTGGGTGGGGGGATGGCTTGGCTGACAATTTTTTCCAGGCTATTTAACTTTAAAATTTATTGACATCATTATTAAGAAGTAGCCTGCTAAAAAATGCATTTTTATCTGACAGTTGCTTAACTTTTTACATGTTCAAATTTGCAGTCAATAAAAAGATTGTGACAGGTTTTTTTATTATTGGAAAAAAATCCCAATTTTTCAATGAGAACATGTTTAATATGAAAATTATAATGTCAGTAAACACATCAAATAAGGAAAGCAGAAAGTAAAAATAGAGTAATACAACACAGCATTGCAGTGAGGAGAAATTAAGGTTGGAGAAATTATTCAGAGGTCATCAGTAATTGCAGATTTATTAATGAAAATTTTAATGCTTCTTCTGGGAATGAAGATGACAGATTCAGAGCTGTAATGGGATTTTAATTGTTTTTGTTTTTTAACAAATGCATTCTGCTTCTCTTTTGAAATAATAATAACCAGGATGTTAAAAATTAAAAAACATGCCTCCTTCTGAGGAAAGGCAGGCTTGTGTTCACAAAGTGTCAAGTGCCACATCCTAAAATAATGCTCCTGTGTTGGTATGAAGGAAAATGCTAAATCAGAGGCACTGGGGCAAAGTTGCTTGCTATTTGTAGCTGAGTGCAGTGGGATATGGGAATATGACTTGATCTTGGCTCCATGGTTTTTCCCAAACCTGCCCCATTCTCATTGCCCACCTTCCTATGCTGCCGCCCCTCTCACTATCACACCTTTTATTCCATCTCTTTAGGTCCCTAAATAATCTTTCTAATTCGGTTTACTGGACCAAAAAGGTGGAAATTATGTAGAGACACTGGTGGTACCAGCCTGCTTGTGCAGGAAGCCGCATCCCAGGCCATGGGGGAGCTTTGTTCCTTTTATTCTCTTCCTTCACTTCTTCCTCCCACTACCTGTGCTCCTGTGAATTTTTTACCTTGTATTTTATGTGTTGTGGGGCACTGGCAAAGACTTACCCTCCTTACTGCTTTCAAGGGTTAATGGCACTTCCCTGCCCACCCCTGCAGGAGGCATGGGAAATTCCTCACCCTCCTTAATGCTGTAGGTCATGGTCACTTGCTAACCCCAAGTATAAAAGGAGTAAGGTTTGGGTCTCATTTCCAGCAGAGCTGCTATCTCGGAGTTGTTATGACAGAGGTTTTTTCTCTATTAGTTCCCACAACTTGTCTCTGATTGCAGCCTTCAGCTTAGATATTATTAATAAAGATCATGTTTTCTACACTTCAAATCAGCTGTTAGCTGGCCTACTGCAATTTTTAGTCAGAGAGAAGGAAGATGTCTCAAAGCAGTCACTCGTCCTTTTTTGTCTACAGAACACAGGCTGTCATTTGGACCTGTTGGAGAGATCCTATTGATTTCACTGGGCTTTGGATCAGAGGTTGTGGAATCCTAAACATGGTGTAAGAAAAAAGCATATTATTTTAGCAGCATGGTGGTACAGGATGGGAGAAAGGGAACAGAAGGCCTGAAAGACCAAGGAAATCTCTCAAGATCCCTGAGCAAGTCTTCTGCAGCCCCAGGAACAGGACCCAAACCTCCTAGATGCAGCCTACGCTCCTGTAATGTGAGCAACAGCCTTCACTTCCATTATGGGATAGAAAAACATAATTAAAAAGCAGGGCAAGAAGGACACAGCCTGTGTGCCAGGCAAGACTGTGGCTGCATTTGTTGTAAACTAGTAAATATATCTGTGCAGCCAATCACTTCCTGTGGAGAGCATATCGTGGGGCAGCTGGCAGGCTGTAGCTCTGTGTTTGGTCCTGTGTTATCCCAGTGAGACGCTGATCAGGGCACAGATGCCAAGGAAGCCGGTGCCCCATGGGTGCCTACCTGCGCCAGCAGGCAGCAGGCAGAGAGGGTCAGCCAGAGGCAGGTGTCAGGGCTTCCCTCTCCCCACAGGGCTGCAACTCTGCCCATGGGTTGAGCACTGCATTTTTTCAGTGCGTTCAGCGAAGCTTGTGGACTTCAACAGTCTTCAGGAACATGCATAAGATGAACACTACATAGCCCTTCGTTCAGCCTGGCAGCAATTAAGGACAAAAAAAAACCCCTTTAGGATAATTTTGCCTGGTTTGTTGACCTTATTTGAAAAGAAACAGAATGCAAGTTTTTTAGTGGGGTCCTGGGCAAGTTCTTTTTAAAATATTCTGCTATAGCTCATGGACAATTTATTTTTTGAAAATGAAACGTTACAGGCGATTAGTCTACCATATGACCTAAGCATCACTGTTATTTCAGTCACAAGAAAGGTTGAATTTCATGTGGCCAAGATTACTGAGGTTTTAAGAACATCAGTATCAATTCACTGCTAGAATTGCTTTTCTCCATATTTTTGTTCCAGAGCCATAACCACCATTCTGACAGCTCTCTGTGCCTAATCCAGAATCCCTGAAACCAACAACTGCCTCTCTCCAGTGGCTGTTACGGGTTTTGCAGTCATCTGCTTGAATCACTGAATATGCCACAGTGCAACTGACTGTGGCAGCAAACCGAGCAAGGAACTGATAAAATCCATCTGAAAAACACCCAAAAATAGCACCAGCAGTGAGACACAACAAACATTGAGTGATGCTGAAACAGCATTAAGCACAGCCATGGATGTTTTAGACTCTCATCAGGCTTGGTAGCTCTATGATATGGAATTCTACAAGACATCACAGGTCTCTTCCGCCTCTTCCCTCCTGCCTCTCTGAAGTGGCAAACTTGCCTCCTGACCATAAAATTGGCACCTAACGGGCTAGCTGTGGCCCTGCATCCCTCAGAGCTGCTGGGCAACAGTCCCACTCCATCTTTCTGGCCAAAAGTTCTGCACATCCCCAAGCGGTGGCTAGGATGAGGGAAGTGCTCTCCGTCTCCCTCTGCCACTCTGCACCTAACAGGGTGAAGGAAGAGCCAGGGAGAGCACAAGGGGAAGTGCATTTACTTTCTGTCTCCACTCTGCTAGGAATAAGGAAACAACACAGGAGACAAAAAGGGTGGAAAGGCAAGAGATGGGATAAGCAAAGCTATCTTCCCCTAACTCAGTCCTCCTTTGAAGGCATTGTGATTATTAATGGACTGAGAGGTATTTTCTTTTACTGCTGAAGCACTTACAGGGAGGGGGTGTGACAATGGTGCACAGGAAGCAGGTCAGGTACCTTATAAAAAAGAATTCAAGCTTCACTTTCTGAAACCAAAACTCTCATGATCTTCAAAGGATACCGATATGCAAATTTACATTTAACTTGACTACAACTGCAAAACCTATTGTCCTCAACCCATCACAAATATTCTCAGTGCTTTTCAATGTCAGTCTAGTAGATATGAAATCTTTCCCTCATTCCAGTTAACCTGCCTGCATCCTTGCTGCCCTATCTGGATGCCTTATATGTGCCATTCTCCCTGACCCTGTCTCTAGTGCTGGAACAGCAGAGCAGTGACATGACTTCAGGAAAAGGATTAGCTGTAGCTCTGGCTCATCTCAGCTTTCCCATAGCCTCTCCAGAGGCCTTTTGCTCATAGGAGAACATTTTGCATTTCATGTAGATGTGTTTTCAAAGCTTTCTCCTCCTCTTTTTGTCAACTATTAAAGATAACTGGCCATAGGTGAGCTTGCATCAAATCCAATAGCACACATGTTTTATTCTGTGTCTTTTACATAATAGCTTCCAAGCACCAGGACTAACTTATAATTCATCACATACCATACTCACAAATATATCCTTCCAGAGTAGAACTACTAGGAGCAGACTTTTTGATTTCAAAGAGGAAAATATCATAATTTTACTGCAGAAAAACCATGGATCACCATTGAGTGTGGGACGGGAAATGATTTTTTTGAGGGTGTTTATGTTTTGGTTGGTTATTTGTTTGCTTTACATATAATCCCATAGCAGTGGGTGGTACTCACATCATCTCCATAAACAAATGATCTGTAAAGCAACCTGGTGTTTAATTTCCTTAGCCCATCAAATCCTGCTTACAGCAGCATGCCAATCTGAAACTTTCACTCAATATTCTGAGTAACTGGGGGAGGGAAGAAGAATGAACTGTTGGTTTTTCTTTCCCACTTTTGTTAAAAGGCAACCAAGCATGACTCTTCCTACCCTGACTAACCTGGGTAGGTGCCAAATGGATTTTTCCTTTCTCTAGGCAATAGCTCAGGAATTTTATCCAGCTAGAGCTGGGGCTGTGGCCATCTCTCTGGCCTTTTCACTCTAGCTTCCCCTTTCTCCACAGTTAATCCCATCTTTCTCCCCATATTCACAATTAGCTGGACTGTACTGCTCCTTGACAATCACCTTACGGGGGGACTAAACTCTGCCTTTTCCTGCTGGAAACAAAGAGATGTGCCTGAAAGAAAATCTTCCAGCCACCCATGGAATAAGAAATTAAAATCCTGAGGCAGTGTCTATGGGAGAAGAATGGATGACTGGCCAAGACAGCATGATGACATGGCTCTTTAAAAATAAATTTTTTTAATGTAGTTCCCAATATTTATCATGGATAGCTAAACTTAAGAAAACATGATTCTCAAAAATACTGAGAAGTCCAAAAGGAAAATTTGATGTACTCATTGATTAGAGCATCTTAACCACTTTGGGTTTTGTGCCCTACAACAAATGCGAAGACACAACATAACTGGATTTAGCATGTAAAACGAATACACTATCCTAATCCCCTAACTGCACAATGCCTTTCTATACCAACCAAAATATTCGATTGTCACTGCTTTTCTTAATGAGCAGAACTACTGTAAGCACTTCAAGGGTTGCTTCTGCCTAAATTATACCTTCCTTCCTCCCTCCTATTTCCTATCAAACTTGTATTCTTTCAAAATGAACAAACAAACCAACAAAATAGAATAGCTGTATTGTATCTCACCACCCAAATTATCTCTTCCGAGGAGTAAGCAATGAATAAAGCATACAATTTGTAATACTCTGTGTTATTTTTGTAATACTCTATGTTACTATGCTTTAAAATCTCTCAAAGTATTGAGGAGCTAAAGCTAGCCATGTGTGCCCGTGACCTGGGATGTTAAGATTCATCCAGTGTAGCCTGGCTCTTGTGGGAGAGCCCTGGCACGCAGACCCTGCAGCAGCAACCCAGCCCCTGGATCCTGCCTGGCAGCACTCTCCCAGCACAGGCATTTCCCAAACACAGGAGCCTGTGCTTGCTAAAACAAATCTCTCTGGAAAATGGCAGCTGAACCCTAAAGCAAAGAAAGCACTTTTGAGCCAAAGCCTCCAATTTCACCTGACAGGCTATTACACTACCTACTCTCAACTGCACTCAGAAAACTCCAAGGATTTCCTGATTCTCAAAAGCATAAACAAGTTTCAGTTTCTCATTCATTTAAAAAATCTCAGCTTTTCACTCAGCCAGGATCTGACTTGAACTGTTAGATTCTGGATAAGTTTTCGCCATTGGGAAAATAATTTTTTAGAGGGTCGGTTGTACCCATTCCTTTCTTTCATGGCTTTTTTTCCTCCTCTTCCTAGGAATACTGACTAGTGAAATTTGCTTTATACTTGAGCACATTTTAATACAGCACTGCTTCTCAAAAAGTAAAAATACAGAAGGCATACCACTGCCTCTCTATGAAACACATAGCATCTGCAATGAATAACATTAGTTCTTCCACCACCCAAACTTATGCTCAACATTGTATTTTCACTGAAAGTTCCTAAAATACATGCTTAAAGATAGCAGAGGTACATATTCATTATTTGTCTACTATTTTTTTCACACACAAATTGAATACAGATTACATCCCTGTCAGTTTTGTTTCCAATAGCATAGGAAAAATAAAACTAGAACAAATTGCTTTTATTACTTCCATAAACAAGAACTGAAACTTATCCAAAAAAGCACATGAAAGACTAACTTTGATGACTTGAGCTTTTGCCAGGTACAGGAGTGATATAATATAGAAAAAACTTAAATGCTTATTATTAGAGGAATAAGCAACTGGACATTAAAAGAATGCTTGATTTTAATAGTATACAGTGGGTTAATTTGTTCATGGATTGCTTGCATTAAAACCAAAACAGATTTTCAATGGAAATAATACATGATTTATTTTATATCATGTTGTCTCCCAGCTCTAGGTTCATCAGGCCTGATTTGACCAGCGGCACAGTATTTAATCATGGCCTTGAAGAAACAGTTTCCTTTATTTGGCACAAGAATTATGAGTACACCAGGGAACCGCTTTTTGTGTTTGTCTAGTTTCCTCCTCTTAGGATGTAACACTCCTTCCCCTGAAATGACCAGGAACTTTGCAAAGGGTTTAAGAGGAATCAAGACCAAATCTTACACACAGGTCACATGGTTTTTGGCTGGGTACTGGGGACAAACTGACCCTTCTGAGTAATACCTGTGGCTCTAAAAAGCATTGTGGGGTAAAACGCTTGTGGGGTAGGAGAGCCTGTGGGACTGCTAGTGCAGGTGTGGCCAAGTGCTGCCCTCTGGCCAGTGCTGGGAGTGGGGATTGGCCACCATCCTTGGGCTGCCTGCCCTGTTGTGGCCTTTAGCTAAAAGCTGACTGAACCTGGGGGCTAACTTCAGCACTGGGTTAGGTCAGCTCATCAGCTTGACTTTCACAGGCTGCTGCATCTGGGACACCAAGATTAGCATTTGGCCCTGCATCCTCTACAAGGGAGGCAGGCGTGGGCTTTCTTGCAGATGAGGCACATCTCGCTTCTCCACTACCAGTCTTCTGTAGTTACAATGAGGGGGAAAAAAAATAATTTCTGTTGTTTCAAAGTCTAACCCCGTGTCCTGACTGTCCATAAAACTTCCACTTGGCCAAATGATACATTTTACATAAGTACAAACCAGAAGAAAGGTGAGTGCTAGGGAGAGATCTGCCAACTGATCTACAACTCCCTTTTCGAAAGCCATGCATGAATCTCTTTTAAACGTATTACAATTCATCCTCTGTTTACTTTAGGCAAACAGAAAAACTCATCGTGGAGCACTCATTTTTGCAAGCTAATCAAGAACATTAGGTCTCAATAGATTCATTTAATAGAAATATAATAGGCATTCCTGCTTGCTTTTAATCTCGCCTAGATGCAAATGCTAAAATGAACAGCAAATTAACCCTGCCTTGGAACAGAGATTTTTTCACAGCTGATATAATCTCTCTTATGGCTTGTAAACACTCCAGGCTCCCTGTATGTGAGCTTTCCTGGCTTTCACTCTTTCCCCACAGCAGAGGAGAGGAGTGGAGAGGAGTAAAGATAGGAGAGGAGATGAGAGGAGTGGAAAGGAGAGGATGGTCCAGATTGCATGCAGCTATGAAGGGGAGGAATAGGTGAGCTCTAAAGGGAGGACTGCCTGTCATCAGAACAAAATGCAGCGCTGCCACCCAAAAACAAGGCAAAGCTTAAAGGTGGATGGGAGAGTGAGGTTTGGGACTTTGCGGGGGCAGAGGGGGCTTTTTTTGCATCATCAGCCACTCCCTGCATGGCTCTCCCTGATTTACCAGTGCAAGACAAGGTAGTATGACAAGGCCATTCATGTGCTGACACCAAATATATGAGATTTTTCAAGCAATTTGAGATCTTAAACTGTTAATGGATAGCAGAACTAGCATTAGAAGGCTAAACAGGAAAAAAAACCTATCATATTTCATAATGTATGTAATAATGAACAAAAGCCTTTAGAAAAAAAAATGTTTTCACTGTGCTAAAGTAACAATCTAGACTTGTTGTAAGTACGTTATTCTTACAAGTAGTTCGCAGTTATTCTTGAAGGCAAGTCTTGGAGTTTCCTTAGCATAGTGCTGCTGGGGAAAATTTTCAGCATGTCCATCTTCATCTCTAGCCTGAAGGGAAATATAATGGCCTATTTAGGGACTTACAAATAATGGAAGGAAAAAAAATAGCTAAAAGCATAACAGCTCAGATCATTAAAACAGACGGGAATCCCAAAATACAACATTATTAAGAAGTTTCTTTAAATACTCAATACACCTTTTAGATATGAGAACTTGGGATGCTGTTTTCTTACATAGCTCAGGTTGAACATGCAAATTCATTGTGGTGTAATAATTAGAACAACAAAAGACAAACCCAAAATGAAATATTAGAGCCGGAAACTGTGAGTAACTCAAGGTTTCAATTTACTCCATTGCATTTTTCAGGATTACATTACATATGTACTCGTTTAAACTTTTTGACATGCTTAAGTGATCCTTAGATTATGTATTTTCAGTTTAACAGCAAGGCCATAAAAAAAGAAGTTTTCATACTCATGATTTACATGTAATACTATTATAAATAAATGGATTCCCCCTCCATGTTTAAGCGAAGCTTTGAAAGGAGCAATCATCTAGTGAGAACAATGATCCTTCAGTCAAATGCGGTCAAAATATTTAATGACAAAGATGCATTAAAAGTTACTGGTTATTTGGAACTACGCTGTTAATTAAGAAAGCTGAAGTTTAAATGGAGACATTACCAGAGCCCATTAGCAATCCTGCTTGCAAATAGTACTTTTCCCTTCTCATCTAGAGCATTCTCTGCTTTTGAGTTAAAGCAAAAGGGAGAAGCAGGTGAAAGGAGGAGTGTCAGCAATACGCTCATTACACTGTTCATTTGAGTGACACTTGCACTCCGTTCCGCTCCATCTCATCTGATTCCTGACTGTTCGCTCTCTCCCTCTCACAGCCTCCCGAAATTCACAGCTGAGCTGTCTCCCTCACATATGGCTTGCATATAATTATGCACATTCCATTTTACACTGCATTAAAATGATGAGTTCCTGGCTCCCTGCCAACCTATTTAAATCAGCCCCTGCCCAAAGAAGCCAGGGAGAGGAGGAGGGCAGAGGCGGGGTGACCAGATTGTGGGTGAGGGGAGCAGGCAGAGGCAATAGGGTGAGGAGCAGGTAGTGCTGCTTCCCCTCCCTCCTGCTATCCCCTGTGTGTCCCCAGGGAGAGGCAGGGGGGCCCAGGAGGTCCAGGTGCAATCCAGGCACACCTCGGTGGTTGTGGCAGCGCTGGCATATTGTTCACCCCTCGCTCAGCGTGAACTGCCTGTCGTCGTGTGTCACACACCCGGCGCCCAGGCTTTTCAGCGTTGGCATTTATGAAAGATATTTACACCTTGCACGCTCTGTGACTTGTTTGTCTTCAAACAGGCTTCTGCCTCTCCCCGAGGAGATGAGGTGGGAAAGGGGAGACATGAGCTAACAGCATTGTCGATTTTTAAAGAAAACATGAAGGGTCTGCACCTCAAAGAAAGCCCCTTGACTCCAGCAGGCTTTGATTCAGGCCCCTGCTTGTCTGCCATGGGGCGTGAACACAGTTTGCCCAACAGAAAATACCATTTTTAACAGTGCAAAATTTGTGAAAAAGTATATTTTGAGAAGTACCTACAATTGACGATTATTACAAGAAGCAGGAAGTGGGAAATTAGTTTGTTCTGTATGTTTCCTACCAGCTTACAGATATTTTCTCTCACTGCTCTCAATAGTTGCAGGTTGGAAGATGTGTAAAGTTTTTCTTTAAAACCACAAGAAAGAGGCACCTAAAATCACTTTTATATTGACAAAGGTTTAATTGTGTTCTTCTAATTATTAGTTTGAAACTGAAACTTCTCTTACACAATAAATCTACCTCCATGCTGTGTGGAATACAAAGTCCAAATTTGACTGCGTTTTGTAAAAAAAAAAAAAAAACAACAAATTCTCATTTTCAAAATGAAACTTTGTCTTTTCCTTTCCTCCATGAAGGAATGTGGGCAAGTCGCTGAAGCTTTTCCAGGTCCTCTAGAAGACAAGTCGCAGATGAATCCCTTAAAAATGCCTTGCACAAATAGAAACAGACCTGTCAGCTTGGGATCACAGATGCCAATGGGATGCTCAATGATGGACAGCTAGAGAGATATTGGTGGGGCACAGGTGTTGTGTAGGGCTCTGAATGCTGTTGGTGCTCCCACACTCCTGAAATTTTATCTTGGCACCATGCTAGCATTGTGCATGTGATGGCTGGCACATTGTAACCTGTCAGTGACCCTCTGGAGCATTATCTTGGTGCACACACACACCTTCTAAAATGAAATGGATATCAGGGTGTTTGTAGTGCGTGTGTCAAAACATAGAGGCAAACCTCACTGACCTTGACCCACTTACCAAAACTGTCAGTTCCAGAAATGTGATTTACCCCTGCTGATGGCAACATGCCCCCATTCCTACCAATCCAAACCTTACTTTATTTATTTTGGATGTGACTAAAATTTCCTAGTCTCAAAACCTGTTTAGCTACATGCTGCTATAATTTAATCAGCCAGCAGAATACATTTAATTTAGCTAGCTAGTTTCCATTGTAAAAACACCTATTCTGAGCAGTCAGGGGTAATTCTTCAGCTGTTTTACATTAATTCTTTACTACCATCTTCCAGTTGTACATAAGCTGCAGAAGGAAACACTTTTACAACGTTCAGCACTGTTCTAAGTGTATTAAAAAAGTGGCTCGGAGTTTATCTTGAAATGGTAATATTGTAGTATGCCTGTGTCTACAGTGACCCACTCTCAACCATGACTGCCTTAGTTCCCCAGCACCTCGAGCTCACTTGCAGCAAGCTGGCATCTACAGCTTTGCCATCAGGCTTGGCTGCCATGGGATGCTATTGTTTAAAAGGAAGCAACTGCAAAAAAACCCAAGCCAAATCTGTGATCGCTCTGATTTCTTAAAATGCTTTAAAACTGCTAAAATCATTATAGAAATGCTCTCATCAAAAAATGTATGTCCAAACTGCTAGATGTGATTGATTGCATATATGTAATACACGGTACAACTGCTCTCACAGCACATTTTGTTCCAGGACAAAAAAGGCTTCAGCTTGTGTTCTGAGGCCCTGGAGGAACCATGGTTAGTGCTGCTAGTTTTATCAGTGCAAAACTGCTGCAACTTCACTGTGGCAGTGTCTCTCCTGGGATTTACTGAATCTCCTAATTCAATATCCTCTACTGGCAGGCAGCTGCCTTCCCGTCAGTGGTATAGGATCCGAGAGGGAAACCTGCCCATGGCCAACCCCTGGGACACTGGGCTGGACACTTGACAAAACCAGCAGCACACACACCACCTCAGCTACTACTGCCAGAATAGAGCACATTGCCCAAGAAGCAGTGTTGGCAAGGAAGATCTGGTGAGGAAACTGCAGTTAACTTGGTGGAGCTGGTTTGGCTGTAAGGTCAGCCTGATGATGGGTTGCATGGGAAATCACAGCCTTTAATTGCAGGTTAGATACCAGGAAGCCCTTCTTAATGACAGGTACAGCAAAGTGCCAGAGCAGATTGCCTAAGGAGACTGTCAAAGCCCCATCACCAGAGTTTTTTAAGAGCAGATTAGGCAAACATCTGCCAGGAATGACATGCACAGAGTAGCTCCTGACATGGGGAAGCTGGACAGATGAGAACATCTCCTTTCCTAGGTCCCTTTCTTCTCTGCTTTCCACCACTGAGCTTTGAAAGAAAATGGCAGCAGGATAAGGAAAAAAAAAAGAAAGAAAGAACAGAAAACAGGATCCGAAAGGACCTCTGAAAATAGCACAGCATTTGATGTTCAGAGATATGTGTACTCATTAATAAGTGCATAATGACAACTATCTTTGGCTACAGAAACTGTGCTATAAGTATAACTTGTTTTCATAAGCCAGTCAGCCTATATTTGTGAAAGATGCCAATAGTTTGAAAACAGACTATATATTCAGTCAAGATTCCTTTTTTTAACACAACGGAGGAAGAACAATCTACAGCAGAATTTCCTCCTCTCTAAAGTGCGTGGATATTTGTTTCTCCTTATTCTCAGAGAAAAATTATCTTGATGCAGACAGAGGATTTCCCAGCTTCAGTGTAGGTTTTTTTATGCAGCTTTAGCCTTGGGAGAGGAAATCTGTGCTTACATATTAATATTAAGGGCAGGATCTTACGATAGTATAAGTCACAAGGCAGGTTGAACAAAATAATTTTTTAATATGGGTCTTGTTAATGGAAAGCTTCCACTAAAATGGGACAATGCATGTGTGACAAAATCCTACTGCTTAGTCCACAAAACTTTAATGCCACTTAACCAAAACCATCCAATATCTATTTTCAAAGAGCAACAGTCACTTGAGTAATGCAGAGTGACAGAATATTAGCCTGCTTACTCAGGATAAAACTGCCACCTAATTTCCATAAATGTCCTTTAAAAATGATGAAACATGGGACTGTTACCCCCAGACATGTTAAAGGCTGGCATTAGTTGAAAAATAAGCTGCAAGGAGTTGAATAGCATTGCCACAGAAGTGCAGATAACTGCGTCAAGGCTCCTGTCCCGTGGTGATGAACAGAGGAAGTTCACATCATCCTTAATACTGTTGTCTCCAGAGGCTGGCTGCAGATGGGAACTGGAAGCTGTATTTCTGTTTCCACCACAAAGGTTATCTCTCCCTTCACTGAAACTTGAAGGAAATCCTCGGGGAGACCCTAATCCTTGAAATTCTAGTTCCTGTGCATTTTTGTTGTCCCACATAATCAATTATCATGCTCTCTACATTCACTGTAGCAGCAATAGTGAAAATAGTACTAAACTTCCACCTGCTGGGTATATTCTTCCCAGAAATATGAACATGCTTGCTGTGGGCTTGGCGGTGGGGGAGCCCCACATCAGGCTGGTGGTTCTGTGCTGGGAATGGAGCAGGGCCAGGGAAGACGGTCTGGAGAGGACATCCCCTGGTTCAGCAACCACACAGTTATAGGAGTGAATGAGCCCTCAGCTCAGGGAAAATAATCCCTCGGGGAAACCTCCCACTAATGTTTGATGAGAGATTTGCTCTTCACAAGGGTTTCAGGATTTTCCTGAATCACAGAGTGATGCAATAAGTGATATTTATTAGCTTGTTGCCTCTCTAGCTACACTCCATTCACTAATCTCTACAGTTGTAATATTTTGTCACTCTAAGCCTCTAAAATCTTCTCAAGCTTTTTGAAAAAGTCTCAGGTATTTTGAAACATGTCAAAACAACATTTCATTAAATCTTCCAAGACTGAAATCAGTGAAAAGAAAGGACCTAAAATCACACTGGTTGTTTATCACATCATTATCATTTGCGTTCCAGAAAAATTGAGGTTATCCCTTCTGCCTGACCTCCTGTGACCAACCCTAGTTAGAGGTGACCATACTGCCTAACATTTTCCAGCTTGGAGTCTGTTTATCAGCAGTGGCTTTCTGCACACTTGGTGGTGGTCTGTGGAGAGTTTGCAGGTCACGTGCTACTAGCTCCCCTTGTTTCCAGCTGCTAAAATGCATCTAAAGACAGCTAAAAATACATTAAATACTTTCCTAATGTTATTTTTCCATGTAAGCAACTGCTATAGTCACCACAGGAATGTTATTTGATCGCCAAAGGGAGGGGAAGTGATCTGTGAGACAATCTGTCTACTGGAGGTGATCTACAACGTTAAAAAGAAATTGGGAATATGCCCTTTTATAACTTCTTTATGAAGTATGCAAATGAAAACCAAAAGGGCTTTTCCTGACTTGCTACCTCCTTTCCTCTCACCAAACATGCCACCCTAACACTCACACGAACACATGCACCAACACACACGTGCACATCTCCACCCTTTACTTCAGCTAGGAACTGAGATCTTGTTTATGCTGGAAGCACTCATCAGTGGATAGAAACCAGCAGAACAATATCACCATGACAAGTCAGACCTTGGGACTGCATATGCACCTCTTCCCAGGTCCTGAGAAGAGTGTGTACCACTGGAGACAGGTTTGTGCCGTTTCGTTGCCTGTAATCTATCCATACATTGAAATCTCTCCTTGGCACTCAGCTGCTCGTGGCTCCTATATAGTACAGTACAGACTTCACGGTTGTGGAGTCCCTATCACAGAGTGAAGTTATATGGTCCCCAAGAAGGAGCAAAGATGTCCCTGCAAAGATGCAATCCCTAAGCAGAGTCCAAGGTTCAATTCCCTGCAGGTATCCTCAACAAGACAAGGGTCCCTATCATTGTCATATCTCTTGCTCACAGCTGCTCATGCCTTACTGTGACTTGTCCATTCCAGACAGTGATGAATCTAGACCCAAACTCTAACCTTTGTTCAAATTTTAGTTGCTATTTCAAAAGTTAATACAAAATCTGAACGCAAAACCACTAATGGTAAACTGGATTAAAAAAACCATCTCGAGTCTGCATGTTGAAGAGAAGGTTTGATGTGGAAATTACTTCAGGAGCCGGTGATCTGGCTAGTGTGATTAAGCTCATAGAAAATACATAATTCTGAAGATCCTGCAAACTTCTCCACTGCGCTGATAGAAGAAATACTTACTGACTTCAAAAATAAGTAGTCACTAGGTTAAACCTGCTGTTCTAACCAAATCCAACCCACAAGACCTCACTGTCCCTTTCTGCACACATGCAAAATCTCCTGGCAAACCGGCAGTTTTGCTGAGAAAAACCAACCCAGAAAAAATGCATTACAACAAAGAAGGAGAAGGTGCCAATCTGTGGAATGATAGGGCAATGTTTCTGAAATTATCCTTGTCAAAGCAACTGAGGATTGTCACATTCGTTTTTTTGCATAACTGAAACACCCTAAAAATCCAAACAAATGTGCCTGCAAATTTTTTTTTTTTTTGGAAATGCTTATTTTCCACAGGCTATGACTCTGAATGGTCTACCTTTATGGTCAAATTTTTCACTCAGAATTTTGTGGTATAAAATTATCCATAGTTTACGTGTAAAATGCAAGCTGCAAACTCTATTACAATGTAAGGAATATTATGAGTGAATAAAAAGGAAATACTAATTACAGTACTACTCTAGTGACTGCTAAAGTAATAACTTCCATCCAAGTATTTAAAACTTACACCAAAAAGAGAAGGATTCAGCTTTCTGGATTTTATATACATTTTTCTCCCTTTTTCCCAGTTATTTTTCATATACTTTACATAAGAACCCTGCTGGACTTCTCTTCCTTGCAGGCAAAAATCAGGATTTTTCTTTTTTATGAAGTTTGCAATGCTGTACATTTATAGTCCTTTCTGCCACAGTCATAAAATACCTAGAGAAAAACTGGTGATCACCTTCAGTTTCTCAATACATCCAGAAAGAGCAACTGAAGCAAAAATAGCAATGTCTATTGTTCTGGATCACTCTTCTAATTTTTATAGGAAGAGGAGTAAAAGGATTGAGATGTTAAATGACTCAGGTTCACAAGCAAGTGAAGGTGGTACAGCCTCGATCCAGTTGCTCAAGCAGAGAACTGCCTAATGCTCTCAAGTGAAAAATGCATTTAACCTCATATTCCCGTTGCATTCCAGTCTTACAGACCTTTTCCTTCCTCTACCAGCTAATAACCAGGCAGTTTCTGCAGCTTTGCTGCCTTCCGTGCTACCCTTTCCCTGACAGTTCATGGCATGGTGATATATGAGAAGTGTTCAGGTGGCTGCCTCAAAAGCTAATTTTTCAAACTGCACAAACCTTTAACCATATCATAAATTTTTAACAACCAGTTCTGAATTGTCAAAGAATAAATATGATAACAAACACACAACATTGAGATAACTTGAAATAAACTTTGTTTATTGCCCCTTTGAATGTTTTCTCAAAAAGTCACAGCTGCGTGGGACCTCCATAAAAGTGAGCCTATTCTAGTAATCTCCCTCCTGATTCACAACAGGCCTGATCCAGAGACACTAATGGACCATGCCTGACAGTTATTGCAACATATTCAATACACAGCCTAAAATATGGCTAGGAAAGAAATGAAAATATACTACAGACTTTCTGGTAGCTTTCAATTTTGTAATGGGTAGCTCACACCAGTGTAGGTGATAAGCTTTTCCACTCTCTTCACATTCCCTGATTATTTTAATCTGTGAGAGAAAAACATTTTCCAACATATTCTGTGTGTTTCACTCTCGAGTAGCTCGAGTATCCCTTTGCACTGATGCCATTTCTACAAAGGTTCCCCAGATGCAGATGAGCCACTTGGGCACAGGGCAAGCACACATTTCCAATGAGCCTGCCAGAGAAGCAGGGAGACAGAAAAGCAAAACACAGAAAAGGGGGGGGGGGAGGAAACAAAACTCACAAAAACAAAACCAAAGAAAAAATCCCTCAGATGTTGGTTAGGGTTAGCTAAGACTCACAGACCAAACAAATCACTGTCCCTAGTGAATTTGTTTCAATGCATCTGCTTATTTCAAGCTTCAGCATTGTAAATACCAGAGAAACAATGCGGATTTTCTCTCATTGCTGTGTCACATATAGGATTAATCTTCTTGACTCAGAGTATATTTTTTTTAAGCAATTGCAGGCTGGTTTAATGAACTCCTCTCCCACTGGCTTTTATAGACTAGTCATGATCAACATACCATTAAGATAAAGCTTGCATCCCATCCCTCCCCTCTCTGACAGCTTGCCTTATTTGCCTCACAACAGTCAATATCCAATTAAGAGGCAACGGATTTGATCAATACAGAAGGTAACAGTAAGACTTAAACAGCTGGTAATTTCTACATGAACTCTTTTTCTTCAATTCCCATCTTTGTGGCATATAAACGTTCTGCACTTTGAATAAATGCAGAGAAGGGAAAACAATGGCCAGGTCTGCCTGATAAAGCTTTCCCTCAAATGGGCTGTGCCTGCAACTACTGCACAGCAATAAATGCTTGTCTGGGGTCAGCACAAGACAGGCAGGATCCTATTCTCTGTATTTTCTGAGGTCTTTTAAAGGCTGAAAACAGAAATCTATTTAATGAAAATGGAAGGCCTATAATATTATTAAAGCTGGGTCAAGAGATGACTGGCCTGGAGAAGAGGAAAAAACCCAATAGGAATGGAGTGTAGGCAGGAAAACAGGCAAGGAGAGGGTGAAAAGAAAGGAGAGGAAGCTTTAATACAAATGACACATTCTACAACCTTAATATCATCTCCCAGTCCTTCTGCCAATGATGAATGGCTGCAATAAAAGGTGGGATAGTGGCAGATATAAGTAGGAAAAAAGCAAAACCTGGCTGGTGGTGAGGAGCATTCATTTTAATTCCCAACAGCCCAGCTGGAGGTCAGGGACTGAGGTCACAATATCGCCACTGCCTTTGGGTCTAATACCGGGTACAGTACTTCTCCCTCATCTCCCACCACCCTTTTTTGAGGATTTTGTTAAAAGTTTTACCTTCAAAGACATTTCACAAAGTAATAGGCTGATATGGTTCAAGTGAGGTAGCCCTCCTTTTCCAAGATTTCCACTCTTCTTTAAATAAGAAGAAGTCATAGGGGATGCCACACTCTCACTGACAAATGGGACCTAATCCAAACACCTCTGAGCTTGCTCCCAACACTGGCAGAAAGTTATTCCTAAATCACAGTGGTATGCCTGTGTTCTCTACTGCCCACTGCAACTCTCTGTCATTTGGAGGGATTTCAGTAACATATATCATGTCTAAAGCCAGGAAACTGTCTGTTCAAACACATAAGAAAGTTCAGAGCATACAGATCTTTTCAGGCAATGGGATGCAACTGACTGATTTATCTTCCCAACTTGCCTTGGGATTCGAGAAGTCTCATTCCGAGTTTTCTTCTTTCTGTCACAATAAGATGAAATGTGCTGAAAAACACCTCTCTCTTCCCAGCTCCCTTCACTACCATCTTCCATTGGGAGCAGTTGTGGGTAGATCCTTGGCCAAGTTTCTGAGTCTACAGGAATCCACTTCTAATTGTTCCCAGCAGTTTACTTTAGTCCCCAGGGTTTATCGGACTACACCTTTGTTTTCAACTCTCTGCACTGTTATCACAGAAAAAAACCCCAACAAACTACTCTAACTCTTAAAGATAGACTTAAAGAATGAGGATGCTTCCATTAGAAAAGGAGCAGGCAGAAATAGATTCACCATCTTTCTGTCTTCTGCATTCACTCAAATGGCCTTTTTGTCACCTCTGTCCCTGACCCACCTGGCCCCTTATCACACAGCAAAAGCCTGCATATTTTGTCACCTGATTTTGATGTTTGGGCTTGATGACCTTAAAGGTCTTTTCCAAAATTAATAATTCTGTGATTCTATGATTCTCTTTTCTACTTCTCGCTCTCAGCTCCTGTCTTGAAAAGCACCCCTTAAGGCTTCACCAGACTCCTGCAAGCTCCCAGCTAGCACTGTTATCTCCTCAGATACATGCATGAGTATTTACATGCCACTCCTACCATTTCAGGGTGGCACTGTCAACTTACTAAAACTTCCATGGGTTAATTCCAGACTCTTATGTGTTTGCCCCTTATATAACTCCTACTTACCAATAAGAATTACAAATACTTAGCCAATAACCTTGTTTACAGCTCTGGCCTTCTTTAATGTTTCCTCAAGATTCAAAGGACTACTCAGTGTCACCATAAATGTGTCACCCATTACGTTGCTGGGTCTGCTGAAGTCCCATTCATGGCCTATGCAACAAGTCTGCTTCCACAGGTCTGTCTCATTTTCCTCAAAGACAGAGCTATTGCTTCCATGGGGAAGGAAAAAAATGCAGCTGTGACATTCCTCCACAAAGCTGGTACCACAGCTACAGAGTTGGGAGCTGCCAAAATCACACCCTTGTGCACAGTGAGTGCCTCCAGGTCCTCCACTCAAGGGCTGGGCTTGAAGCAGCCTGTTGGGCTTTGCAATATTCAGAGAGCAAAGTACTCCTGATGTTTCTCCACTCCCATGCTGTAAATCAAGTGCTCGCCTCTTCTGACCCCAGCACAAGGACTTATCTATCTCACTTTAGGACAGAGTGGAAAGGCTGTCCCTGTCTAAGCAGACTTTGGAGACACCTGTAGAAGTGTGGCCTTTGGTCTTTTATCTACCACGTACAGCTCCACAAACTCCCCATTGTCTGACCAAGATGTAGAGGTCTCTGTCTAGGTCACAGCGTACATTCCAGTAGGAGGCAGCAAGGCCTGGAGGAAACTGCTGCTCTTATTACTGCCATGGAAGTACAAACGGATCAAGCAAAGAACCAGCTTGAAATAAACAATTTAAGCTTTACTTATTCCACTGAATATTGCTGAGCTCTAAAAAACTTCATGTAATTTTCTGTTCCATACCTCATTCCATCAAAATTCAGGACCCAATTCTCTTGCCTGAATCCAGACCACTCTGCATCGAGCATCAGCTTTGTAAAGCTTAGGCAAAGACCAGAACTAGCAAGATAACTACTGGGGTGGTGACAAATGTTCAGCCTAACATAAGATTGAAGCCAGTAGACAGACACATCCGTCTGTGCTTCCCAGTACTACTAGCAGGAAGAGTACTGTGGTGGTAGCCGTCATTGTCTTTTCATTACCAACAGGCAGGTCAGAGAGAAGAGCTGAGGAATCCTCTTTTCATACTCAGAGTGTGAGTTTCAAGAATAGAAATACAATTTAAATTAATTACATCTAACTATGTAATTAATGTTTGTGTGAGTTTATCACAAGCATCTTTGCCATTGATGTTGTGAAATGCAACTTGGTGACTTCTTTTGTGGGGAACGAGATGGAACAACCATTTGTCTCACTTGCATTGTTTATATAATAATTGTTACTAATGTTATTAATCTCAGTATCCTAATTACATGTGTTCTGTCTTTTTACAGTAGCATTCCTTCCAGAATTAGACTGCTTCACACATCTCCATTGTTCCTCTCTTGGTTTAGAAACCTGATGGGGAATCACTGGCATCGAAGAAAGGTGAAATGAGTATTGAGCACAAGAAGCTACAACATCAGCTGCTTAGCAGGAAGGGGAAATCTATGAGTGCTCTTTAACAACCAGCACACTTCTCAGCATACACTGGCAGAACATTTCACATGGCAGGAGGTGAGGTTTATAAAAATTGGACCACTATAATCCTTTAAAAGCAGTCAGGGTCTCCTTTTGAAAGTCTAGGTCATGTGCCTGGCACTGCCTCATATGGTGTCTCTCTTCCGCCATTTGTTTATTTGCTTCTGGCAGTTTTGGCAGTGAGGTATCGGAGTGAAATGCACACCACTCCATACATATGGTGGGAAGAATCTAGTGCATCAGTTGAATGCATACTGTACTGTATACACATTCTGTTTTATCTCTGAGCACAGCTGTGCTGTAAAAGCTTACAAAATGTGAAGCCTTCTGTGCAGCAAAAACATCGACAAGAGAAGCTGGCCTATAACTTATTAGGTTGTGACACAAGCCAAAAAAAGCCAGAGTTACAGCTGACAACTTCTGGCATTGTGATGAAAAGCACAGGGG
Organism: Calyptomena viridis; assembly: GCA_013390005.1. NCBI lineage: Eukaryota > Metazoa > Chordata > Aves > Passeriformes > Eurylaimidae > Calyptomena > Calyptomena viridis. Next base: position 193,608 of record WEIV01002824.1, read on the forward strand.
CTCAAGTTAAAGAGAGAGTGTCAGCCCCAACTTCATGTTTTGGACTTTCACTGCCACAGGTCACAAATAGCACTGCTGGTTTTTTCTAGGACAATGATTCCCAGTCCTGGTGCATGGCTTCCAGCTAGCAACTGAAGTAAACAGTGGTGCCCCATTGTCCTTGCAGACAGCTTGTGCTAGGAAGGGATTCAAGGAAGGGGAGGGCAAGAGCCAAAAAGAGATTGTGCCTCTCTTCCTCATCCAGCACAGCAGCCTTCAAGCTGGGGGCAGTCCTGCATTCCCTACTCCTCCAGTAAATTGGGCTGAAGGTAGTAGAAATACATGGTAGGAAACTCTCCTGAGCTGATTGGAGCAGATATCTGGTAGATTTTTCTTTCACCATAACCTTGAAACAGGGACTCTTTATTTAAATCTGAGTAAGAACAGCCACTCTGAGTTAGATCTAAGGGACCCCAGATCAGGCTTGTCTCCAGTAGTGGCCAGTATCACCTTCTTGAGCAGAATCTGAGGAACAATGGGCTACCAGTCCTTCCCTGAGAGCAGTAGTAGCAGGTGTGTAAGAGGTTTGATGAGTGAGTTTGGCCTGTATGTCTATGGTTCCTGGATGTTTTTACATATATCTCAGTGTGCAGCACAGAGCTAGGTGAGATAGTAGTACATTTCCTTCCCTACCTACTGACAGACCCCATATGTGCATGTATGTGTAGGCAGAGGAAGTGTGGTGAGTAAGCAAAAGAGAGAAGGGAAACACAAGGAGGGATGGCATTTTTAGGATGCAGATGAATTGCCCTGATAAGAAAGCCAAGACAGGAGGCATCACATTTGCTCCCTGATCAGATAGGAATGAACTCCTTATGCAGCTGAGTGCTGGACCTGTCAGGGCTGACCTGTTTGCTTCCTATGCATGCTGTGAAGGCTCCTTGGCTGGAGAAAAAAATCCTTCCTGTCCAGCCTCACTGCTGCCTGAGATGATACCAACTCTCAAAGTGGGCTTCTGCCTTCAGCAGCTTCCTTGACAGATACAGGTTGTGGAGAGCACCTTATGGCGGGAGAGCACATCCGCATCCCACAGGCACTCAGCCAATGGAATTGCACTCTTTTCTGTTCCTCACACAAACTTATTTTTCTCAGGCAGAAGCCCATCTGATTCCAAGGGGAAAGGACAACTTAACTATTCTGCCAACTAGAGCTGAGGGAGAAAGGCATCCCACAAGGAAGCTTTCATCTAGGCTCCACCACATCCCTCAGCCGTGAGGATGCTTCCCTCCTCCAACACTGCCATGATGGTACCTCCAAACTTAGCTACTCCTTGGGGCTGCCCAAAAGGCATCGTGGGAGTTCTGCAGCAAGGCACTGGCTCTCATCCCACTCCCACCTCAGCCCTGTGCCCCTGGGGTTCCCCTAGGAGGATGACTACCTCACACAGCATGTCCCCACAGGGGACGAAATACAACTCCCAGCTAAACTTAGGTTGTCTGCCTCATCTCATGGGTTGCATGGCTTTGCCATTGTCCCGTGTCCACTGCCTTCTTCCCTAGCCCTGGGGGTGACACCCTGGTTAGTCCATGGCAAAGGGGAAGGGGGACATGGCTGTCACACTTTGTAGGGGAGACAGACAAGAAAGAGCAATTTAAGGCTTGGCCAGACATTTTGTCACCTCTCTGACCAAATATATGAAAATAAAAGAAAAGAAAGGGAAAACCAACAAGTTCTTGCCTCAAGCACTAATTGCTGCTGATGTTAGCTCATTTTCAACAACTGACTTTAATTGCATCTCCACACCGGATAAACCTTCTTTTGCAAAATTTATTTTAAATACATGGCAGACTCATCCTTAAAACTAGGCCATGGTCTGCACTAAAGGAAGTAGTATCAGTGAGGGGCAATCAGAGGTTTGGAACAGCTCTTATGTAAGATATTAAATAACAAGGACTTAGCCACTTAAAAAAAAAAAAAGAAAAAAGAGAGAGAGAATACATATGATAGTAGTCTATGTAAACTGCTTTATTTTTTTTCTGCCAAAAAAAACCTCCCATATTTTTGTTACCTAAACAAAAGTGGCTATTAGCTATCCATTAACTATCCATTGTTTCTCACAATGTGAAAAGATCAATAAATGTTCAATAAATGCGCAAAAACAAATGAAAGAAAATAACTCTTTGCAGAACAAGCCATCAAGCTGGGTGGTGTGCAGGCCAAAACTATGTATGAGTCCAGGAGGAGAGTATTACCTTCTGGAAGGACACTTTCATCAGCTATTAACAACAATGGTACAAGCACTCCCATACCAGAGTAGTTCCAAGGAAACATTACATCAAGACGGCCTTGATGTAATGAGCCATGAGTCTGGCCTGCAGGGTGCAGGCTGACTTCAGCTGGAGTTTTTGGAGATTCATGTGACATTCATGCCTCCCACAAGTTAAACTCCAGGAATTGACTTCAGTAATGGGAACTCTGGGTCTGTTTTCAAACCTTGAAAGTAACCCATGGAAATTAGTTGGGACTATCATTTCTGCCTCCAGAAAAAGGTAATTAAATTGTTTCTAAGACTGATGAGAGACTTTAGAGATGGGAGTTCAATATAATATTTACAGCAAACACACCTGGTTACACCACACACTGGCTGAGAGGCAAAAGAGTAAAACACAAATGGGTAACTCCTGATAGAACTGGACACAGACTAGCTTTTCTTGTTATACATGCTCTAGGAAAGGTTTGCCATTGAAAGCCAGGAGGTTACAGCTTCTCTGGCCTTCCAAGTATCTGTTCATACCACAAAAAATTTCTGGGAGTTTACTCCTGTTATGAGGAAGCAGAGCACTCGTGAAATTCAACAACTTTGAATATCCTGACCTGGGCCAAAATGAGACAACTGGACTTGGAATACGTAAATATCCACATGAAAACATGCACATATGATGACGAGAATAACAGAGAGTAATTTTACTCTGACTACTAATTCCTCTTTATTCTGTTTTTCCTGCATTTCTGAGTTCAATTACATGGTAATCCAGGAAACCAACTTAGATTGCACTCCTAGAGATACGCAAAGTAACCAGAAATGTCATCACTCTCATGATGGCTTTCAGCAGGAGTTTAAAGCTTTCTCTCCCAATCTAAGGAATGCAGCGCTGCTCAGAGGAACTCAGACAATTACAAATGAGCATCCTAGAGAACACCACTACTGGAATGGGAGTTTGCTAAACTATTATCAACTACTCAGACACTTTCCCTATAACACATGAGCAGGAAGGGAAAGGGCAACTAAAGATGTTACGAAATTATTTTGTCTAGATGCACAGCAGGATCTTTAACATTTTCCTTACTAAAAGAATGGGATTAAATAAATAAATAAATAAAACTAGCCTTGGACACATTTTTAACCGTCGTTGATAGTACAGTTTTACTATCTGTAAAGGACTTCCAAAATCACCTTCAATAGCTCCATCAGTTTCTGTGAGATCCCCAAATCCACAGTTTCCTTCTACTATCAGTCACTTGCTGTGATAACAGGTGGAATGAGAACATTTCTATAGCTCTGGGACACAGAAAGGAGAATGTAGTATATGGAAAAGAAGTCAAACCTACTGGTTGTGCCAAGTTATGCCATTTCTCTTTAAGTGGTTCTGAGGAAAAGATACAGTGGCCTTACCACGTGCATAAACATATGCATGAGCATGAACCTCTAGGTTTAATTCCACTATTCACGAGAAGTAACTTGAAACTTTAAAGTCAACCCTTAACATCCTAAAACTACAACTGAGTTGCTTCACAAGAGGGTGGAGTTGCCACGTGTAGCTGAGGCTGGTCAAATGATGCGAAAGCTCACAAAAGCCTATGTGGGTTTTATTTTCTTTTTGAATCATTTTTCATTCCTCTTGGGCACCAAGTGCTGGTTGCTGTAGAAAGATCACTGTAGAAAGCAGAAGATTGTCAGAACAAAGCTGAAAAGCGGTTTCTAAACCATCCTTGTTGGATCAGCTAGATCAGGCCAATTTGCTTTTTTTTTTTTTCACATCCTTGCTCATCCTCACACACATTACGAAAGACTCATGTTAATCTACAGATTGACTTAAACGGAAAGCAGAATAATAGGATACCCATGTCTAGGCCTTAGCAGGAAACAGACCAGGAATACTCAATAATAATGAGAGGCATGATGGCTCAATGGATTTGAGCAATGGCTGGAATCTGATGAGTCTGAAATTATAAATAAGCTAATCAGAAGAATAAGTCTTTCATGGATTACTTGTAATTAAGTGTTTTCATATCACTGAGAGGCAGCTAGACATTCATGCACAATATATGCTAAAACTAACTCTGTTCCAGGTTCACCCACGAGGCTGAAAGCATAGACTTCTGGAGTGTGTCTGCCAGGCTGGCTATTGGCCTGTGGCAATTAATGTGGAAAAGTGACTAGCACTATTGTAAGGAGGCTAAACTCTAAACATCCCTCCAAGGGCATACTCTTTTGATACGCAAAGAGGAAATGTCTTTAAACTGAAAGCGGGTAGGTTTTGATTGGATATCAGGAAGAAATTCTTCACTATGAGGATGGTAAGGCACTGGAACATGTCCAGAGAAGTCATGGATACCCCATTCCTGGAAGTGTGCGAGGTCTGGTTGCATTGGGGGCCTAAGCAACCTGGTCTAGTGGAAGGTGTCCCTGCCTATGGCAGGGGATTTGGAACTAGATGTCCTTTAATGTTCCTTCCAACCCAAACGACACATAATTCTATGATAATAAAGCACACAGCTCCTTTACATTCATTACATCTAACATGCAGGAGATGGGCTGATTTCTAAAAGCCACCACTCAGTAAGAAAGGAAGCAAATTTTTACACCAGCTACTTTCTGCCACAGAGCAGAAAGTGACAGAGCCAAGCCCACTGTGCAGGCAAAGTCTTTCATTCCATGGGCTCCCAGGGCACAGAAGCTGTGGGGCTCTTAGCAAATCTGAAATAGCTTTCGTGGTTGGAGATCAGGTCTCTGTAGTGAAACTTCACGAAACAGCAAAGGCAGAGAGGCAAAGAAATTAACTGGAGCAAAACAAACCAACAATTGACTGAAAAGACAGCACGTCTCTTAGGAAAAGTCTTTAAATGTGATTGATTTTATGGTGCTAATATTTTTCATTCATTCATTTCTCATTTCTCATTAGAGGAAAGTTTTAAGAGGGACTGATTTCTTGCTGAAGTTTCCCATTAAAATGATGTCACAACAGTAATTAAGACATGACAGAAGGAGATTACAATGTAGGTTCTGGATTTATACAACAGTATCAGAGTGGAGAGCCTATGCAATTCCCTCACAACAAGGTCACTTGGGCTTGGATTTTCAGAAGACCTGGTATAGGTTAAGCAAACAAAGCCTATTGTTTTCTTTTTTTTTCAGGGAAATCAATTGCTTAATTTTGTCCCATGCTTTCAGAAATCTCAGCCTTGGCAAAAGGAGCAAAGGAAACTACTTCCCTCATTGCAAAGCTGTGATAATGACAGGTCACAAATGCCCAGCTGCATCAGGGTTACTCAGGTGTAGTGCTCCCTGTAGGGTGGCAGGACACCCTTGTGTTCCCTTCCTGGGTGCTCTGTGGAGGAAGAAGCTCATGTGGCTTGCACTGTGCCTTCGTGGGTGCCTTTCCTCTCCTGATCGGAGCCTACACCTCTCCAGCTTGTACAGCTGTTGACCAGAAAAGAAAATAAACTGGCAGAAACCCATCTTTTCCTGATATGTAGCCACTTGTTGGTAGAAATGGCTCCTCCCCGTGAAAGTCTGTCCAAGCTGCAAATTCACAGCAGATCTTCAGCTGTCAGCTGGCCAGTTCACAATTACCTCAAACACTTTGACCCATGCTGTGTCCTGAATAGCCATCAAGCAGCAGCTGGTGTCTCAGACCAGTCCTGAAAGACTTCTCTTTTGACAGTCACTACATCAGATACGCTTGGCTTTGCTTTTCATTATAGCAGTGGCTTTCTGGGGGCAGGTAGGGTTGTGCTTTTCTGTCTGTCTTATAAAATCAACCTGTAACTCAAAAATTAAGCTATGTTCTTTTGGTGTTTTGTCACTCCCGGTAATAAAAAATCTGTGTGTCAGGCTTTCTTGACCATTACCCTGATGATGCTTACTGAGGTGGGAAGTCATCTAGTCATTCTCCAGCCCCATTGACAGGGACATGATACATCTGGGTCAACACAGGAAGCATAGAGCATGTAGAGTCTCTTTGTTAAAAAAGAAGGTGCTATTTCTAAATAACCACTTTTTTAACTACAATCTGATTTTAAACAGAGGTTACTGATCTCTATTCTTCAAGGAATGAGAGTACTGTGATAAAATCAGCACCAGGAAGGACACGGGATTAGGAACATGGGCAGGGAACAAGGATTTAGGAAGTTGAGAAGGTGTCTCTAAATCTCAGAAAACGCTTACTTTCCTTTAACAAAAATCTACTATTCTTGTCTTGAAATCTGAGACTCACAATAGGAACACGAGCTCCGTCAAACCAGCCGGGATTTCTGCAGCTCTGACAAGGAATTTGGTGCAACAGCTCATGAAAACAGGTGGTAAGTACCCAGTTCAGACTGGGAAGCAGTGTACTACTGTAAAATTCCCATCTTCCCACCCTTTGATTTAAGAATTTCCATGTCAAAAGAAAATGGTCAGCTCAGCAAACAGACTGAGCTATCTTGTGAAAACTTTGTCTTTTTAATTGCAATAGCTGTGAAAAACACAATGCATCTTTAAGATTTTGCAGTGCTGGTAATATAAAAGAACTGAAATATTTGCCATTATCCTACCAAAGTAACAGTCCCGCATCTCACAGGAATATTTTATGAATGGCAAGCCAGAAAGACTTGCTTTTTCATTCTTGGGTCAGATTCACAGCAATGCATGAGTAAAGAATAAGCCCCTCTCTCTTTTGGAGAATTGATTTGCTTCATTAAAAGCCAAAGCCCTCTTTCTCTTGCCAGCTGAAATAGCTGCCTTTGTATCCTTAAGTGAAATCATTAAGAAATGTGTCAGACAGAGAGATGTGTTTTTCCCAGGTATTCCTGAAAGCCAGTGAGTACTACAAGTCAGCACTATGAAATTACGTTGCACCACTCCAAGCATTTGTTTCTCTTCCCAAACAGAGCATCATGGTTCTTATTTAAAGAAATAATCCTCACAAAGCTGAAATAATTATTCAGCTCAGACAGCCCATTGCAAGTGAAACTGTCTTTAGACAGCTGTCATGGCTCAGTCTTCCGGAAGCTTTGATTTTAATGAAACTCATTAAGGAAAGAAATTAACAGAAATTAACAGGAAAATATCATAATTCGTCTTGTTTCAGAAAGCTTGAATGGAGACAAAAGGCTCTTTAACATGGCGCGTAATATGACCAGTCAAAACTCTCTGTGTCGCTGAGTCTCGCAGGCTGAGTAAGTCCAAAGCTGCTTGTGTTGCAGCTCCACAGTTTGGTGCAGTGAAATGAAAACAGTAAATGAGAATACCCTGTCTTTAGTCACTAAGGAGCCCGTCTTCTAAGCATCTGTACACTGTGTGCTCGTACAAGCATGCAGGAATGTTCAAGGTAATGAATGTGCTACCTGTAAATATCTTAGGGTAATGAAAGATGAAGGGTAATAAACTCTCTGGAGAAGAGAACCTTCTTATAGATAGTTCATGACAACTGTTTCTTTTTGTCATACTTTTCAAACGAGGGGGAAAAAAAAACACTTATCTTTTCAGATAAATATTAAGTATCTAAGTTACCTCTGATTTCCCATTCAGAAGCACAAAAAGGAACATTTCGCTGTTGTTTTTAATCTGAGTGGAATTAACAGAAGAGCACACAGTGTTGTAAGCAGTTCAGAAAGGCAGAGACAATAACATTGACAAATCTTGGTTTAGTGTTTTCAGCCTCTCCTCTGGCTCTTGCTGCCAATCTTGCCTTTGACTGAGCCTGCTATGCTGCTGCCTCATCCGGCAGAGAGCCACACACCTCCACCCACAATGTAGGACAGGCATCTGCTCAGTGAGAGAGGCTGGGCTAAAATCCTGCCCTTCTGTGACCAAATGAGTTTTACCTTTGACTTTCAAAGGGGACAGAATCTAAACTTCAGGGAGTTGTGAAAAGGAAAGGGGATGGCACATGGGTTCAGAGGGAAGCAGAAGGGACAGCTGGAGAGCAAAAGTGGCATGGCAATCCACAGACCACATTCATAAAATAGAATTTCCCTGGAGTCACTCTTTGTTCCTTGCAGGGACCAGTTGTTTGTTGTAGAAATGTACGGAAAAGCTACTAAGAATCTGTTGAAAGCACATATATAAAAGCATTATCTATTTGGCATTTGTCTCTTGTCACCTGCATTGGCACTCAGCTCCTGAGGCAGAGCCATGTTGTTTTGCCATATTATAAACTGACTGGCAATGCCAGGGCAATAAGAGAGACACAGTTACTATAACTTCCTAGCACAAGGAATATGTATAAATATGTGTTAAAAGACAACATAGTGCTTCTGGGGAAAAAAAAAGTCTTGGTTATATGGAATTCAGAAACAGTTTTCCTGTGATTTCTTATGGAGTTCACAGAAAGTATCAGTGGCATATAGAAAGTACTAGGATCCATGAGAGCAGATACAGAGAGCAGGTATGGCAGACAAGGAGAAGTTAAGGAAGTAAGCAGTAGCCGTTGGCAGGAGGGAGAGAAGAATGGGCAAAGGAAACCAAGACTAACAGAAATGCTTCTGAGAAAAGTAAAAGGCATTGAGCCTTCAGAAAAAGGAATATTTGAGAAAGACAACAGCAGACTCCTCTTCCTCCTCCCCCAATTCACATAAAGTCTGAATGATAATACAAGCCATAGAGGCAATGGAAACTGGGTCCCAGTCAAATGGCCTTAGAACAAGCTGTATCTGTCTAAACTGGAATCACCTGGATCTTCCTGTATCCCAGCTGACTAGGAACCTGTCCTCAGCTCTTAGATACTTCTCACCTGACGTTTATCCAAACTTATATGTGGTTTCTAGTCAAGACTGTTTCAAGTCAGCAACATCCTTCATACTAACAGGTTTATGCTTAAAGCAATGGTCCACTTGTGAATATAGCTATTAAAAAAAACAACCTTCATCTATTGAAATTACTTGAGAACAAACTAATTAGAATGACCAGAATTCAACCCCATGGCCAAGACAGTTAAAACTATACACAGGCTGGGAACGTTAGTGAACTTTTACTTATTCTGTTAAACTTTCTGGACTTTAAGGAGTTGAGGACAGCTATTGAAATACATCAAAAGACAACGTATCTCCTTACAGACTCTTTTTTTAATATGCTTTTGGCTGGTAATGCCATGAGGATAGACTAGGATTAAATTAAACAAACCCTCCTGCATTGTAGAGAAATGCCTGGATGACCTCCAGGAGGTTATTTGTGCCCTAACTAGTTCTATGTCAGAGCCATTTTAGGAATACAGATGAGTGGAGAGATTAAGAATAGATGAATCCTATATACCAGACTGCTGTGTGTTCACAAACTCTTTCTGAACTAGCATCAGCAATTTCTTGCAAAAAGGAATCACCCAAAATTAGTCTTACATCACCTATATTACCTTCTCCCTGACTCTGAGAGGGCACTGCATTTCTCTTTCATGGCACTCCTTCTCACGTGATGCATCAGACTATTTACTTAGGCCTGAAAACTACCTTACATGTCCTCTACCACACAAAAAAAAATCATACATAAATGATTCAAGAGTACATGCTTTATCCATTCCTCCTGTTTAAAAACATGTAAGCCAAATGCTTACCATATACTGCCATCAGTCCAAGCTTCCTACTGGCTTCAGCCTGTCTTCAAACAGACTAAGGATGACCTGACTTTCCTAGACATGGATGTCTATCTGTAAGCCTCATCACAGTTCTTGAAAGATGAGGTGCCCACAACACAATCAATTTTTTATTATATCTATTTAATTTATCTATCTATAAAATTTATATATGTAAAAATGATATTAGGAAAATCAAATTGCTATGATATGGCTCTTTATTTCTTGTTTTGGCTACTGTGGTAAGCAGAAAATATTCCACTGAAATTCTTTTGCTATCTTGACTTGCTCTCATTTATTCTGGCATGCAATTCACTGTGCATTTGGAACATTCATTCACAATAGTTATTTCAAAATTGCTTGCACTTCATCAAGTTTCCTTTTATATCCTCCCTTTTTCTTATTCCAAGGAAAGCAAATATAATTTATTCACCTTTTTATAAAGGAAGGCTGGAATCCTGCTGATCCTGCCCAATATCTCCACAACCAAAATATTATGTACTTTACTCCCCAGTACTTCTCTTTTTCTGTAATCCCTACCTGTAATCTGCCTGCTCCTCCGGGAATGACCATTCCAGCTCAGTGACCATACCCCACACGTGTCCCTATGAACTGCTCCACCTCCAGCTTCATGAAGAGGTCAGCACATCTCTCTCAAATGTAGATATGGCACAGATATGTACTGATTCACACTTCAGTCCCTGCTCTCTCATTTATGAACCCCATACCAGGGACAACACAAATAATACTCAGTTAAGGGGGCATTCTGTTTCCTGGAAAAAGCCAGAAACCATACCAAGAAAATTGTATCAAGAACGTAGAGCTCCTGTACATCAAAGCAAACCCCATCCCTTCCTATTTATATTGGAGACTTCAAAACAGCCACCTCAGCCTTTGCTATCACTTTAGCTGTTATAGAAGACCCTGTTCTTTGCTTTCAGACACATGTATTTTACGTAGCATAACAAGAAAACACAGTCAAAACTTTTCATTGCTCTATTCTGGAAAAGAAAGCTTTTTCTTCTGTATTATAAAGGAAGAAAAGCTTTGAGCACTTCGCAGGCAGGTTTGTTGATGAAGCACTTTAAACATGAAACAGAAAGCTTTCTTATCATGATTCTTTTCCTGAGTTTATTCATGGGACAGTCTTTTTATCCTGAACATAAAAGCACATGGCTACTGCAGCTACAATGTTCCAAACAAATTTTCCACTAGTTAACTTTAGTTTTATAGAAACTTAATTAAACCAATTTCTATGGGACTACTACACTGTAAAACAGGGTGATCCCGCTGAGATTTTCTTTCTCAGTGTTCTTATTGTCACTTATTGCAAAAATAGCAAGATCAAACATAGCATGAGAGTCAATTATTCAGCAGGTATTATACACCCTGCAGCAGCCCACGACGATATACAAGTAAAACACAAGAAAAATGGAAACACTCAGAGCATTGGTTTCATTTATGCCTGCCTGTGTGCATGCGTGTATCCTGGATGCAGGGGATGTTGGTCAGTTGGAGATAACTTCTATAAAATCATAGACCCACATTATTTATATTATATTATATAAAATCATAGACCCACAAAGCCTGTTTCACCTCAGGAAATGTGCTATGACTTAGTGGAGATTACTCTGGTAGACAGGGACCTCATTTCATGACTAGACCCTATTTCATACTGGAGCACCTGTGCCTCAGCACTGCCAAACATCCTTCCTGACGGGCTACTCAGAGCCAGTTAAGCCTGTGTGAAGCAAATGTGTTTGTGCACAGCACTTTAGCAATACAGCACACACAAAACCTGCTAGTTTTCTTCCATAATATTTGCAAATTCTGTAACAGTTGATTATTTATACATTAACCTACAGACTTCATTTCTTCCATCTTATACCCATCCATTGTAGAAGCAGTGTTGTTGCCACTTGCTCTGTTGGGCACGAATTAATGCATCAGAGCCGTGTAATTTATGCATGCTATTTTGTCAAGTCTGTTTGTATGGAATCTTCTTTGGAGAGAAAAGCTGCTCTCTACACTGGGGCCAGAAATAGTACTAATTTTTCTTTTCTTTTAGTGCCATAGATCAAGGTAACTTCAGAGCAGTCACCAGCAAATCTCTGATGAAATGGAAATTGCAATGGTCTGTGTTTTATGCCATTTCAGGTACAGATGATTTGTGTGCATGCAGAAGTATGACACTGATATAATAGGAGAAAACTCTAGTTGACATGGATATTCAGGGGATGCCATTGCCAGGGCAGCCAAATGACCAAGGACAAACCACTGATTTACTAAGTTAGAATATGACTGTGCACTTCTAGGTTTTAAAAATGAGTGAGGAAACCAAACTGCCTGCCTTTCCCAGGAAGCAGTATTACAAGGCAGACAGCTTGTTCCACTTAAATGCGCCCCACTGCAAAAACAGTATTACTTGTGAAATGAAGACACAACATACAGTCTTTTCTTTGTGAATTACAATTCTCAGGTCAAGTGCTAATACATACAACAGTATTGTTAGAGCTGTCATTAAAGACCTCCAAAAGTCTTAGCCGTGCAATTGAAAATGTTTCCAAATCCTCTTATCCCAAACATAACAAATCTTGCTGTTGTTAAATCTGATGTTTTGTGAATTTGATACTACTTGGCTTATTGAGGAGGCTGGATAATTTTTTTGTGTGCAGTAACACAGACCTCCCGAAAACGAATAATGCATCTCTGTAGAAAGGGAATAACACAGATCTATGGGAAGGGATTTATGCAGATCCACGGAAAAGGAAAAATCAAAGACCACCTCCAGTACAGTATGAAGATGATTCTAGGATTAAAAGGCACAATAATGCTACCCAATTACAGCTCTGCCTGGGTCATGTGCTATGCATAGCAGAAAGAAGCAAGATGGCAGATACCCTGGGTTATTTTAATTAATTTAATCATGTGACTAATTGGTCTCTGCTGGGTTTCTGTGGTAACTGCTTTCTAAGTGCTGATGGGCAATTGTGTTAAATGTAGCTTGGAAACTGCACGTAGGGTGCAGTGCCTTCTAGAGAGCAAAGGGAATTGTACAGCTGTGCAGGGAAGGTGCTCCTGCTGGGGCACTGATTATCTTCGTGCAGAACATTTACAGCTGTGCTGTCCTCTTTGCTCGTCTGCAAGCAGCTTCCCGAAGGAACAAGCTTATTTGCAGAAAACGTGCTAGACTTTCTTCCTCCTGGGCGTGAAAGTAGATTTCCTGTAGGAATATGTGAAGGCACATGTATGCGGCAGAGCACGCGCTCTTTGGAAACAAAGGGAGAGCAGCTAGAGAGCCGTGCGTGCAAAACTGAAATGACTCCTGCGTGCACAGTGTGAGGCCCTGGAAACCAGAATGTCTTCTTAGCGGTGACTGTGTTCGAGGGTAAATCCATTACCGAGCCCTGACACAAAACTGCTTTTTTTCTAACTGCTCCTGCATCTCTTGTATTATTCATGAAATCTCTAAATCCACACGGGTCATAATTAGCATGGAGTACTGCGAAATGGCACAGAGCTGCCTTCAAAATTGGCAAACATGAAAATGACTTGGAAAAGTCATACTTTGCTTCACGGGTTGAATTTTGGGTCACCACGAACAAGAAGTTGTCATCCAGTTGGATCCAAACTTACACTCATGTCCCCTCACATGACTAATGTAACAGTACAAATGGAAAGGTGGTTTATTATAGCAACCTATATTCCAGTAATCAAAATTGCACATAAGAAATGGCTGTTTAATGGGGGAGTAAGTTAAACCCCATTAAGGGCACAGAGAAAAAACAACTGAGAATCTCCTCTCCTCAGTACCTCTCACTGAAAAACAATACCCAGGCTAAAGAAACATCCGTAAGACAATACATAACATGCCACAAATACGGAACACAACAGGGAACACAAAATGCTACACTTATCCTAACTTCGCCAATGAAAATGCAGAAAGAGGAAATATAGGAAGGAATATAGGAAGGAAATATAGGAAGCCATAGCCAGAGAGAGGTTAAAAGTTTAGTAGCTGTATTGTGAAGGCTAGAAAGGTTCCACTTAATAAGGCAAGGGAAAGGATAAGACAGAATGGTGAAGGAGGAAAAATGTGCATCCCTGCCCTGGCCTACTGGAGGATAAAGAGCTATCCAAGTGTTGCAGACCTGAGCTTTATCTTATACAATATAAATTAGGTTACATTTAAAATACCTTATACAGCTTTATCAGCAAAAACTGATAGTTGTAGATTACATATATCTAATTCCTCATTTTTCCTCTTGCAATGACACCTTTGGCTTGCAGCTTGTGATTCGGTTCTCATCCTACTGAGATCAGTGGAAATATTGCCCCTGACATCCACAAGACCAAAATATCTCCTTTGTTTTGAAACTGGTGGTCAGTGCCTTATTACATATTCTGTTCTGCAATTTGTATTGAGTTATTCAAGCCTAAGTTCAAGACTGAAGAAATAAAAAGCTCAAAACAACCACATTTACTGTTAGCTGTCTTTAAGAACCCAAATTTAGGAAACAATTCACAAACTAGGTGATATGCTGTAATATCTCTTTTTGTGTTTTTTGGAAAACTTTGGCATAATGAAGCTGCTACACATTACATTTTATGCTGAAATGTCCACATACAATGAATTAGAGCTCTAAACAACACATTTTTAAAAATAGCCCTTACTATGTGAGATTAAACACAACCTCACATACTGCTTTAGTCTTTTTATAAGAAGTCTTCTATACCTTCCATATTTTCACCAACAGTAAATACTAGAAAATACTGACATTTTCAAAACACTGACATTTTCAAAATACTCCAAAAGTGCTCTGTGGTGACACTGATAAATGCATTATGAATGCTGAAAATTTTTAAGAGACTTGAGGATAATTGAAAATGAGACAAAACATTTTCATTTGAATTATAATAATTAAAAAACTTTCCAATAACACTATAGCAAACCTATTGCTCCTCCAGACCCAGAAAGAACTAAATGGAGCTATGACAGTTCCTACACTGGGCCAAAATTACAGCTGATGCAAGTAGCCCCATTTATTTTAATAAAGCTATGCCTGCTTGCACCAGCTATGTATTTGCCCAAACAAATGGGACACTTCAATTTGGATTTGGATTATGTCACAGAGCCCTTCATGCTTGCTATGCCATCAGTGCAACCACTCTGATTAGGAAGATGGGTCTCGCCATAGTGATCAGCCCATTTGTTCATCTCATTGGGCAAATTGCAGCTGACAACGGCCAACACCTGAAGGAATGAAAAATATCCTATGATCTACTCAGTTATAGGATGCATCTGGGGCTTACACAGCAAGCAATACCTCTCATGAACGAGGTTGGTTTCCATTGCTATTTTACTTGGCTTAGCTATATATTTTGCTAATAATCAGTTTCATCAAACCTCTGCAACTATACCATTTACTTTCAGGCCCAGTTCAACTGCTACTCCAAACAGAGCACTCCTGTTTATTTCAGTGGCTTGTGGCTCAGGCCTTTAACTACTATTTGTAATAGTTCACTCTAAAAATGGGTGGTGTCATTTTGGGAAGTAATAATGCCTGCTGAATCTGAGTATGTTATCCTTTCATTTCTGCAAGAGACAGAAAATACACACAGGACAGTGTATGCATCCACTCTGCCAGTGCCAGCTTCAGTGGTTACTTGTATTTACTTGTCCTGCCTTAGTCAGTCCCAAGCAAAGCAGCTCATTTCAGGCCACAGTTACAATTATAAATCTATTGCAAAAGATTAACTTCTGTCCATCCTTCTCTTTCTTCGCCACAGGCTTAACACTTCCACATTTCCTAAACCATCTTTGAATCTGCTTGTTGCTGAACTCTGCCTATCCTAACTCTCTAAATCTTGCCACTCCTTGCTCTATCCAACTATCCACCCAACTATCCTTCTCAACACTGTCCCACCCCAGACCCTAGATTTGGTCATTTAACTACCATTATATCTGCACCATCCAGCTTATTGCCCTTCCTTATCCTCAGGGGCATGCTTGTGTCTAGCTTCACTCATTCCACTAGGATATTGTTTTCAGGTTGGTTTTCCCCCCACCCAGACGTATCAACTCACTTTCATAAAAGTACAAGTAATTTAGTTGGGTCTTTTCATTATTTCTAATTCTTCCTGAAAATTATTTTCTGTCCTGTCTGGTATCTGCAGCTCCTCCTAGTTCAGTATCAGCTGCAGAGTTTGTGAACTTGTTCTCTGTTCTCTCCTGGAGATCATTAATGAAATATGAAACAAGACCAACCTCACAAAAGTCCCTCTGGCACTTCTCTATCCACAACCTGATATGCTGCTCTTTATCATCACCCTTTACTTTGTTTCTTGAGCCTGTTTTCAGGCCACTTGACAGTGTTCATATCCAAAGTAATTTACATTAATCTGAGGGTAAGATTTCATGAGATGCCATTTCAAGTGCTTTACTAAATTTCAAATCCATTAGAACTTCTAATTTGCTTCCCTCAGCTGATTTCTCTGTGTGTGTACATACTAGCTGTGTTTGCTTGGCAGAACTTCTGTACTCCTCTGCTACTCCTTGCACCCATGATATAACTGCAGAAAAGAGGGATGTGGTTGAGTGGGTTTGTGCATTGAAAATCTACTTTTTGTTGCAAAATGCAACTTTTTTTCTAAAAAAACCAATTCGTTTTTCTCATACAAATTGAATTAAAAATTTTTGTAGCACATATAAAACTTTCCACACCATTATAAAGTAATTTTTGTGTTGGCAGTGAACTTGTGTCCTTTGCAATACACTCAGCTTCTTATTCCAATGTCCAACTTCCTATGAAAACATGGACTGATGCATACTGCTGTGCCAAAACACTTTCACTGTTTCCATGGAGGGCACCAAACTATCCACAGACATCAAATAACACATCAAAAACAACTAACCTTATCCTGAAAACATGATCCTGAGCCCAAATAACCCATAAATATCTTTGTCTAAAAGCTGTTATGTAAAAAAATTATATCCCACCTGTTCTTTACAATGTTGCTACCTGTCAGGTCATGCCTAACTGAAAGTTATTTTATTCTGCCACTAAGCAAATAAAAACTATTTAGGAACTCTCAATTTCATTTGCTATGCTCAAGAAGAAAGCAACCTTCTCATGTCTTTTGGTCTTGGGGGGTTTTTTGGTTGTTTGGTGTGGGTTTTTTTCCGGCGGGGGGGAAGAAGGGTCTAAGCACCATACAAATTATTTCCTGAAATTTTCAGGAACAGTTGCTGGTTTTAATGATATATTGCAGATCCTCGTCAATATCTCTGCTGCTTCACACTTTTATTTCCTTAGGAACACTCGGCTGAGTACCATCTGCTCCTGGTGATTTACTGCTCTCAAGTTACTGAAGTTGCTCCATAACTTCCTCCTAAGAGACTTCAATTTCTGCTATAAGGCCACACTCTGATATCCTGTGAAAAGTGTCCTTGGGACAGGAATTTCCTCATAATCCTCTGTGGTAAAGATGGACACAGGACATTTAATTTCATTTCTCTGCTGTTCCACTATTTCAGAAGAGGTCAGAGTCATGGCTGAGTGGCCGATGGGCACAGGGCACATACAGGTGGCACTTTGTTTTCTGCAGAGCCACTTTTTCAACACTTCCTGCTTGTCTTTTTCCTACACCTTTCAGATAATTTCCTTGTCCTTTTATTTCTGCACTTCATCTCAGGAGCTTTGGTTATACTTGCCTTGATTGTGTTTTCAAATTTTTTCAAGAGCTTTGTCTCAAATAAGCAAAACATTTGGTATTTCTGCTACATGTACGCTCAGGACCCTCTTGGCATTTACACCGTTTAACAACCACACTTCCAATTCAGAAAAAAATAGGTTTTTCCTCTCTTGCTGTGTGAAAAAACACAGAAGCAACAAGAAAACAGACCACATGCAAAATACTTAAATTGCCTGTACACTATGTACAGAGCAAATATGCACAGGGTCTGATCTGAAGCAAAGGGGCATGTTGGCACTGATGCCAGAAGAATCTGGATCAGGCTCAAAAGAAGCACACCAAAAAGCAGAGGGATCTTTTTGTCTTATCTTTCAGTTACAGTAATCATAGGTGTTGTTTATAACAGTAGTAGGTAACAAATTTTCCTGTAAAAGTGTGATTTTTAAGTTGACAGTGGCCCTTTAAGCTTATTCACTTCTTCACTTAACTATGCCAGATCTACTCTCCCCTTTCTACTTTTTCCTTGCTCAGAGGTATACATACCATCTGTGCATCTAATATGGTGTTCTTAAATAGCCTCCAGAGTGATTCAATGCTGCTTTTTTCCCCTTTTTTAAACTTTCTATTGATTAACCCTTTTTCTTGGTACTTTTGAGTCTTCTCTTTCAGTGCTCCTGGTCCTTCTATTTTTAGGATGGAGTTACCATCTTCCAAAGCTGAAATCGGGAGCATGGCTACCTATTCTTTTAATGTTTGTGCATTAGTCAAAACTCAGTGGAGAGTTGCCTTATCGAGGCATTGATATTTACAAATTGCTTCTGCAAATGGAGGCACGAGACTGAACCATTCAACAGTAGCCAAAGTTGACCATTATTACAACTACACAATGAAATCATTCAAACCTATCACCTCATAAATATCTAAATGTTGGCATACTGTTTTAATCTCTAGGTTAAGCTTTTAAGACTTATATTTAGTCCTAGGAGCTCTCTCCCACCTTATTTTCAGTAGCACTGTGCACCACAACTGCGAAAGCCTGAGAGCTAAATTAAAAATAATAAGAGCAATTGAGACCGAGTTATGGTTTGATTTCTACCTCAACAGGTTTCTCTTTCCATTTGACACTCTGATTTTTGAGAGAAGGAAGAGCCACAGGCATATGGGACACTGCAGTTCTGCATCCATCTGCATCATATGGGGAAAATTGCTGCATTCAGCCAGTGCTAATAGAAATGCTGAGTCCTCAGTGGTTTCACACACTTGCCAGTAAAGCTGCACCAGGCCAGCAAAACCAGCTAAATGTCCTTGCCCTCACAAAGCCCAGAGGACTGCCAGAGAGATGCTCTGCTCTGCTCTTAAAGTAAATGGACAGCAACAGAGCCACATCTCCCCTGACTCCCATGTGTGCCAGCCAAAGCACTGGTTCCTATCTGAGCATCTCCACCAGGCCCCCTGTGCAACAGAGGCAGGGTCTGACCTCCTGCTTCTTAGGCGGAGAGTAAATAAACGAAAACCATCTGAAGCCACACACACACACACACACACACACACACACACACACACATACACCCTCCCACCCCCAAGCCCATCAAATACTTTATGACTGCTTCTAAATATTATTAAGCAGATGAGTACAATTATTTTAGATACAAAATTGCATTCAGGGTGACAAGTTGCAACATATGTTAACTTTCTGCCCAATTTAAATTCAAATGGATGAGTTATAAGTGCTTGTGGTTTTGACAGAGCACAGCCGGTCACTGAACTTAGCTGGCCTGCAAGTGATCTAACATTATGGCAGAAACAATTTTCTACAGGAAAGATATTTGACGTTTTCAGATTTTTGCCCAACAAAACCCACCTCATTCTTCCAACAAGTTTAACACTTGTGCATTGAGCACGGCTT
The DNA here is from genome assembly GCA_013390005.1 of Calyptomena viridis. Lineage (NCBI taxonomy): Eukaryota > Metazoa > Chordata > Aves > Passeriformes > Eurylaimidae > Calyptomena > Calyptomena viridis. The sequence continues at coordinate 213,015 of WEIV01002824.1, forward strand.
GATTTATAGCGAGAAGCTAACTTCAACTAACTGTCCCCAGTAATACATTTTTCTGTTCATCCAGCAGCTTGTAAGTCATATCCATTTGGCCTCTCCTACCCTCATTTAAACTCACAAGGCCAGATTCAAGGTTAACATTTGTAAGGGTTTCTCGAGTCTTCCCATAAACTAGCAGATGTTTGCAAACAAACCCAAAAGGGATGAAACTTTCCTACATAGAAGGGGCCAAAAACATAGACATTGTTATTTACTCCCTTGGTCTGACTCAGTTTCATCCTTGAATTTATTGCAAGATTTCTATGGGTGATGGAGAGGAAAGTCACCGTGCTGGGAGAGTAATAGAGTGATTAAATACAGACCATCAGCTGACAAGAAGTGTCGCAACACCACTGAATTGCTGCCTCACCTGCACAAATTATTTTGCCACTTGTGAAACTTGACAGCAATGTTAGCTCCTGAGACACTTTAGCATGAGAAATGACCTTCCACCTTCAGCTGGGCCCCTCAGGTTTTCTACTGCTGCCCACTGCGGTACCCTGTCTGAGAGGAATTTCACCCTGTTAAACTATGCAGTTAATTGCAATTTCTGTATGCCATACATCCTTTCAAAGCTGTTATGAAGGGTGTTGCTCACAACATTGTTCCTAACCCAAACACATTTTTGAAAACCGTATTTGCTTAATTTTGGTTTTCAAATAAAAATATATAGAGCGAAAGAAATACTCAGCCTCCTTTTTCAATATTTCCTAAGTTAATGAGCTGACTGATAAGTGAACAGATGCATTAAGGCAATAATTTATTTAAATGTCATGATATTTTTGAACAAACATTTAATATGCATTTCTTTATTTACCCAGCTCATATTAGTATTAATGATTGATGTGTTCATTAGGAAAGGGAAAAGTGGCACCAAATATAATCTGTGCAAATTAGATTCACTTTGGAGATCTACCCTAAGCTTTTGTCAGAATAAAGACTGTTCTTGATGCTCATTTCATGTTAAACATGTGGAAACAAAGCTGGAAGGTGCCAAGGCAATGTGGGCTAATCTAACACAACCTCAGCTGAGACATGGAACACAGAGTAGAGCAATATTTTTTGAGGAACTGGCTAGCTCACGTAGGTTGGAGCCAAAGGGGTAAAGTAAGAATCCACATGTATTAAATCTGCTCATCTTCTGCATCATTGTCATGCATCTAAACTCTTTGATCAAAAATCCCTTGGTGATGTAAAAATGTCCTGGATTAAGGTCATGAAGTCTGTCTTGCATTAACATATTCATCTTTTAAAGGAGCAAAATGTTTATTTCTCCCCTAATGTCTTCCCCTTCCCTTCAAAAATTCATCCTAAGTGATTTAAGCCTTCAGTAAAGCTTCTTAGTAAACTCCAGGAAAATGGCTACTTGGCTGTATTTCTCCCTCAGTCGCTCCGCAGGCAGCAACTTCTTTCACTTCTGCAATACCAAGGTGTCATAACATCTATTTGAAACCTCTTTAAACTGCATATACAAAGTGCTCAAAAACCTTAAAAGTATTTCATCAAGTCCAAACACAATTAATTAGTAGCATTTTGTTGTAACATCTATATGTAAACAAAACCTACTTCTGGGAAAAAGGAAAAATGCAATGACTGAAGCTGCCCAGAACTGATGCCAGGACACCTCATGTAAACTGGTCTCTTCATTTGAATCAAATGCCTGCTCCCAAGAGGCAGCTGTAATTAACATATTCATCTTGATATGACCAAAGTTGCCAGAATGCAACACGACTGATGTAATGTGACATGGTGGTTAGAATTAAAACTGAACATGCCTTTTAATTGGATTGGGTACCTGCTAGTAATTCAGACAATGGGAATGTGATTCAAATTTATAATATTAAATGGCAGCAGATGGACAGTAAAATGTCCATTGAGTTTGCAAACTGACAAGCACACTGGGTTTGCCAGATTCCTTCATTAAGTCACTGGTGGCATCAGTCAGGTGCTGCTGCCCGTTTCGTTGTTAACAATGGCAACACATTTTGCTTTGCTGTGGGTGAGCAGTGAGATATTCTGACTGATGGTCTCAGTAGGTTATTTTGGAATTTGCCTTTTCTAATGATGAAAAATCCTAGCTCTGGTTTAGGGAAGGACTTTCATGAGATTTCTGGGTTTAACATCCTGTAAGTAACAAGGCCAGCTAATGACAGCTAGACAATGATGCCAATCTTCTTCTTTTCAACCAATGCCACCCATTTCTTTCACAACTCAGGATTTTCTTGATATTTCAGTGTCTGTTTCAGTTTCTTGGTTACTATCTGCAGTCTTCTACCCTCTATAGACTTTAAAAGCATCTTCTAATGGAGGTTTTTTTTCCTTATTCCTCCTTCTCCAGCCATTTCTTAGAAAAAGTTTGCAGTTGTGCCCCATGCTTGAGCTTTTTCCTCACAGACTCAGCATCTCATCTGCATTCACTCATCAACGCTCATTTGTAGCTCAACAAAGCAATCACAGTTATGGAAATTATTGTTGTCTTTTCCCCTTCTACCTTCATGCCTTTGCAAGAAACCTTTTTAATTGGCTGCTGTGGCAAACACACGTACACACACGTGCAGATGTGCACACACAAGCACACACAAATACACGTGCACACGTTCTACACAAACCCACAGCAGCACAAGCAACTTTGCGAACTGTTCATTAGATCCTACTTCTCTACAGCTCCACAGAACCAAATACGGCCAATTTCATGCAAACCAGGTAGGACACCTGCTCTGCACTAACCTTTCTGAACACCTGATTAATGCAAATTAAATCTCTAGGAGAAACAGATTTTTCTATTCAGAGTCCCATGTGTTTCAAAACTTGCTATTGAAAAGGAGTGTAAAGGAACAGCTGAGCTTTTTTTTTTCCTTTTTTTTTTGGCAGGGTCATTATATGCACCAATTTGCTTTAAGCAATTTTCCAAATTTCAATGAATGATGATCATTTTACAAATTAAATTTTGCAGATGCATAAGAAAGAGATGAAAGTAGCTTTTTTTTTTGCCATTACTCATTGACTTAACAGCGAGATTGTTAAATATTTCTCACGCACTGCTAGGCTGCACAATTAAGCTTGAAATCCAGAGAACTTTCTCTGACAACACTCAGTAATAATTTTGGTGAATGATAGCTTCTGTTTATTCCCATGTTTTATTATGTGTTTGTATATACGTGTTGTATTAATCACATTAATTAACAAAAAAGCTGTGCAGTCAGGAGTACTAAAGCTTTATGATGTTACATACACTTTATCATCTTTAAACATAATTTGAAAATGTAAGAAATTTTCTAATGCAACAGAACTTATGACTAAATAAAAGTGTATGACTTCTTATAGCCCCATTTGATTGTTCACATTCATTCTTGCCACAGAGATCAGATAAAAGACCCTTAAAACACACTCCCTGTCTGCACTGTCAAGTCACACACCGTGCTGCCCATCACTGTCCTGCACAGGGAGAAAAAGCCATCATTGTTTACATCTTTGTGGTGCTAAAGAGTAGTTTACTTTTAGTTTTTTATTTATGCCTTTTTGTTTATTAGTATGAATGAAATTTGACAGCACTGTAAACAAAAACATCTATCTTTTTTCCTGATTGGGAGGCAGTGTAAAACAGGAACAAGGTCAAGTATAAAATACGGGCTGACAACAATACAGTCACTTTGTCTCCAATGTCTTAGTTAAATCAAGCAAATTATCCTTTAAAATATTTGTGAACAGAGCCTATAACCTCTATGAATTCAGTCCTCATTCTGCGTTTGGCTGTTTGGTCATAACAAATTTGTTTTCTGACCCATTGAGTCAATAAAGGTAATTTCAAAATTAATCTTTTCAAGCTTCAAACTCAGTGGATCCAATTATGAATCCAATTGTTCCCTTTAAATTTAATATTCTGAAACTCGGTGGTCTAGTGCTTTTTGCCCTTACGTGACTTTTAGGTACTTAGCTTTATATTACTTCATCTATAAAATTAAATCTCTAAGGAAGGGAGCATCAGAACAATTCCAAATCTTAAATCTTGAGTTACAAACACCAGTACCAAATGCTCCTTTTTCATGCAATGGTTCCTTTTAATTGGTATTATGCACAACAGATTGCCACTATACAGTAGTTTGTTATGTGTATTTGACTATGCAAAATAGAGCAAACAGAAGCAGCAATACAGATTTGGGTAATTTTTGTTTGGAGGTGGCAGTGGTGGTATTTTTAGGTTTCTTTCTAAATTCAATCTAGTCTAAATACTTTGTATTTTGTCTAATGGAGTAAAACTCTTAATTTTTTCTTCACTTATTTCTGGTAATTTAGATAAACTTACTCTACTGAGGAACTCACTATAATTTCAAAACATATATATTTCTATTCTTGCAAGGCATGACTGCTGATATAGACAATTTTTAATGGTCAAGACTTCAAAACTCCTGGAGCAAAATGTGCATTTCTTATGAGAAAAGCAACTTAAACTTGCACAAGCCCTTTTCCTTACAAAACGCCAGTCCCAGCCATGAGGCTCCTTGACAACCCTGGCTATGTACAGATGCAGAGGGTACAAGGGCACAACTTCTGGAGCACAAATAGACACAACTCCATCGGCACAAAAGGCAGGAAGGACTGATGTGCCCCTTTGCCTAAATTGCTTGGGTTCAAAAGTTCCTGAGACCAGCAAGACACCAACTTTTTCCAGTGTGTTGCTAGTCTTGCTAAACCTGCTGTAGGAGAGGGCTGGAAAGGAGTTACAAGTTGGGAGCAGTCAGTGCCCAGATGACCTGGAGCTTTCTGGAGCAACTTTGAGGGCACTTCAGCGTGGTCTCATGTCAAGCCTTCTCCCTGCTGGGAATCTGTGAGGCATGTAGCACTGCAGTGTGCATTTGCCCTGCATATGGGAGAAGATTTTTTTCATTAGGATGATGACAAAAGTCCTGTTTCTGAACATAGCAATTGTCATTCAGGGATGGATGATTTGCAGTATTACTTAGTGCTGTTTTGAGTCATTAGCGGTGACTTATTCTTTACTGTTTAAGCAGTCCCTATCATTTTAAGCAAGCGCTTATTACAGCAATTCTTATCTAGGAGAGAGAGGGAAGACTGTTTAATGCAATCCATTAGGAAATTCAAGCCTTAAATAAAGTGACCACAAAGTCCTATCAGCTCCCAGAAACACAGCAGCTGTACATATTTAATGTAATACAACACTATATTGTGGTGGAGATTCACTGCTTAAAACGTACATATGACAGGTGAAACGTGACTGTTTTGCTCCTCTGTTTGAAAAATGAGAAAGTGTAGAGTGGCATAGCTTCTTAAGTACATAAATAAGCATTAAACTTGTGGAAAAGACAGGTATGCTGTTGGACTAGTACTTCTAGATTAAAGGTCAGCAGTTAAATCTGAAACTGTTGCAGCCTGGTTCCTCTGATCTTGTTTCTCAAGACTCTGCTCTATTACTAACAGGTGAGATGTAAAACAGGAAGCATGAGGGTTTGCTAAATTCTACTACACCTGACTTAATTTAACAGCAGCACTTCCTAAATACTGTCCACTGCTCGTCTAATTCCATAAACGTACATGCAAGGAGCAACTACAGATTTCCCCTGCTTGCTCAGACTCTGTGTAATTCCAGATTCCACAGGTCCAAAGAGGAAGAAAACTTTACTCACTGGCTTAGTGTTAAAGCAGAGTCAAATGCAGCCATCAATATGCTATCAAAAATGTCATCTCCCCATGTTTTGCCAAGTCCTCCCATATGATATTTTGTTAGTTTGCAACCTCTGTAGTGAATAATAGGACATTACACTGGGGTATGATGGTATATAAAAGATTAGGAACATCTATTGCTTTGATATATATGATTGTGTATGTGTGTGTGTGTGTGTGTCTCTCTCTCTCTCTATGTACACATGAAATTATGAATAGAGAGCTTTCTGGCTGGAAATATTCCGCATTATTTAGCTCTCAGAAGAAGTTAACAGAGATGTAAAGGGAACCAAGGAGAACGAGATAATTCATCCTTTCTCATAATACAAGGACAAGGAGGCCTTCCGTAAAGCACAAAGATAATATATAGTAAATCAGATAAAAGGGAACTTTTTTATATACTGCCTGAATGATTGAATTTATGGTCATAAACTACTACTGAACCCTGCTACAAATGAATTATGAGAAGGTTGAAGAATATCTATGCATTTTGTTTACATTTATTTATTTTCATTTAATAGGGATCTAAACCTTCTGTTTCAGCATCTAACCTGTAGGTGAAAAATAATCCACTAAAGAACTGCTGTTCTTTCATCTGCATCTCCGAATTTTCCCAAATTATCTGGTACTCATCAATTCTGGACACACAGGACCACCTAACCAGGATCACTGACAATGCCTCCATTGCTATGAACTATCTTATCCATGTAAATTTGTGACTGGAAGTCACAGGAGGATCAGCTGATGGGGATCTGTATCCTGTCACTCCAGAGTGCCTGGACTGTGCCTTACATGTTGTAATGCACATTGAACTGCATGTGCGTAAACGTGCATGTGTGCATAGACACATACATCCATGCAAATTCATTTTTGAATGAGGAGCATCTAAGGAGCATGTATTTCCCTCCTTTACACTTTTTCTAGATGAAAAGAATGTAAACAACACTCTTCACAGCAGACTCATGTGACTTTTTTTTTGCTTATCTGCTCCAGTAGACACTATGAGCTTGATTCTCCAAGACTGCCACTAAAATTCCACTCTACTGATTTTTGCAACCTAATTCTTCAGGCTTTTTTTTTTTTTGGCAGGATGATGTGACCCAAATTTATAAAGAGGGTTAATTTGCTATAACATCGCATCTTGAATCCATATGTATTTATTTGTTATTATCACAGATGTAAAAGACCGGATTTATAGACCTCAATTGAGTTTGAACTTGACAGGCTTGGAATGTTCTGTAACATGAGGGATAATGGCATCATTTAGGAAACCAAAATATAAAGTGTTTTATGAATGGTAAACATTTCTCAGACAATAAAGCTATCTAAAGACTCACGCTATTAAGCACCAAAAGGACACAGTTACATTTTTAACAACTAAAAATGTTAGAGTATTTCTTCTCTATTTTTATTTAAATGACATATTGCACATTCTGCTGCAGAAAAAAAACTGCTGAAGTAACCTAGAGGGCATTTTCAGGCACTGTACTTCAGCAATTACAGCAATTTTTGTAGACATTCAATATTAGGATTGCATTCTAATTTCAGACAGAGTTAAATTTAAATTGAGTAGGAGGGACTTTCATGTTACTCTAGATGTTCTAACATTGCTTACCCCAAACCAAAAACTGTATAATGTCTAAATTTTGCAGCAGGGATAATTTATCAGTAATGATATACTTTAAAAGAACGAAACTAGAGCTCACTAGCAGCAGTGAAAAGATGTCCACTATCACAGTGGGACCAAGATTCAGGCCCTGAAAACATTTACCCACTGGCCGTGATCCCAGTGCCATCGGATTTGGTGACACTGTCATACACAACCCCCCTTTTAATTGTGTATATGTAGCAAATATCTTGAGACTCTAAGGCCAAATTGGGAGTCTTGTGTTAATGCTTATTAGTATTTAAATTCCCTGACTCTCACAAAACCCAAGCATCAAGCTGAAGGAAACTGAAAGAAAGAAGGTTAGTAAAGGGCTGACAGTCCAAAAGACAATACAGATGGAAAGTGGAGGGACTAGGTGAAACAGAGGAAACAAAAGAAAAAAGCTTCTATTAGATGCTAAATGAGATCCAGGCTGGGTCATAAAGCTATGTCTAAGTAGGTTGCATCTTTTCTTATTTCTCTTACCTTGTTTCTCTTGAAATATGCTCTTCGGCAAGCTGCAAAGCACTTCTCGCTGCAGAAGCATTTCACTTCACTTCCCATACTCAGGGAATAGCGCTTGATTCCAACTTTCTGGCACCAGGCACACATTATTTGTACATTTGACATATCATCTTCTACAACAAAAATATAAGAACAATGTTTACATGAGACGCAAACACCTTCCTCAGACATTTGCACACTTACTCTTAGATACAAATAGCACCAGCTCATCTTATTTCTAACTTTCTCACTGTCAGAGAGCTGTGCATGCTTGTGGTCGCCAGCTTCATCCTCAGGCAGCCAGTGACCTGTGCCAGCCAGCCTTGGCAGATTGGCAAAGCTTCTAAAATGGCTGGAAAAAATTATTAGCTTAAAGAATGATGCATTGCTGAAAATCTGTGGAAATCTCAAGAACCTTTTAGCGTTTTTAAGAGTGCACAACTCTTTATTGAACAAGTAACCAAGACTAGAGGCTGAGTATTTCTGCTTTGTTCTTGTTACTTATAGTCTGCTGCAGTGAGCCCCTGAGATGTTCTGCTCAGCAAACTGGTGATAGAACACAGCTGGAAGGTACTGCAGCAAGGCAGGTCTCTAACATGAGCCCTCTTCTAAATAAGAAGGAACATGAAACACTCCTTTTCTGTGTTGTTTTGAAATAATGACTACAAAACAGGCAGCTTTTGTGTGAATTCAGCAGTAACAGAAACACAGACTTGAGCAAGACAGAAGGTGCAGCAGTGTGGCGAAATCCACCGTATTACTTTCTAGTCATTATGCTCATCGGTCAAATTTTAATTCAGGCAGAGTTCCCGAGCTTCTCTCAAGCTCTTCTCTAATGTGTGTTATGAATGTGGCATGTATGCCTTCTGCCATGTAAAAAGATCCCAGGGCTTATTTACTACAGTGCAGCGATATCCTTGTGTGGTCATCATTCCCACCTCAGCTTCATAGATGAGGGCAGTGTGAATAGTTAAGCCTACTAAACAGATCAAGGCAATAAGTTAGCAGGAAATTTCTGACCTAAAACTCAGAATTCTTCAGTTCTTATGTCCAGTTTATGATCCAGAGTGACCTTTCAGTTACAGACAGTAGCCATTTTCTAACTTCTGGAAAAAAAAATCCCTGAAGACTAATTGTTAAAGAAGTTCCTGGTCCATGAACTGTGGAGAATTCATAGCTCAGAGATTCTGTCATGCAGCCATCCTATTTCCCTATAAAGGATTTGTTTTTGAAGCTATGCTGTCATCGTTCTGTAAAACTATTGGCAAACTAATTTTTAGCAGAGTGATTTGGCTCCTTTCCCTGACTATCATAACTCAGAACTACGTGCCGCATTTTACTCACCTTATTGGAATAAATATTGCCAGTTTAATAACTTTTTTCCTTCCACAAATTGTGTTAGGATTTACAGATACAAATAAAATTCTACAATGTAAAATAATGACCTTTCAGTTTTAATCAGACTGTCTACTTTTAAATCTATATTTAAGGCTAAGTTACAACACAGATTTGTGTTTAATGTATTTTATGACTTACCTTTAGTGTGGGATTTGGCAATATTATAAATGCCTTCATATACTGAACATCAAGGGAAATCAAAACAATTTGCCCAAAATTACCACTAGCCATCTACAGGTTAAAAAAGCCTGTCCTTTAGCTGGCTGTAATATCAGCCAGGCACACAGGGTGTTGCTATGGTGGTGCTGCACAGGGTTATCACAGCTTTCTCTCCAGACTAGTCTTGTCCAGGATGCTAACTACTCCAGCACAGAGCTCTACCTCCCATTTTTATCCTGAGCCATTTGAAATACTAAGCTTTTACAAAGGTATCCTGATTCAGCTACTTTTACACCATAATAAAACAGTTCCTTAGAGACTGAACGTGCCCCTTTGAAGGTATCAGGACAACAGAAGATCCTCTGAATCAAAGGAACCAGACAGCAGACTCTTGTTTCAGATAACAATAACATATATTCGCCTACTGATAAGTATTTTATCTCTGGAAAAGAGAAGATCTACCAGTGATACCTTTCTAATAGCCTTCATTTCTGGTGAGAGTAACTCTCTTAAATGAAAAAAAAAGAATATTAGAGAGCTGAAAGAGGGTTCACTGGCAAAGTAGGTGCTGGAATAGCTATTTTCGAAGCAAGTTGTCTTGTCTGGGGCACAGTTTTTAAGGGGAACACAGAGCTTCACCACTGGGATTCTCAGGGGCTTTCACGAGTGACTTGATAGGGAGAACATCTCAGCTATCGTTCAACTCCTGTTCAGTGATACACATGAACTGTCTCCCAAGGATGATCAGAAAGACCCACACGATTGTCTGTTTTCAATCACACAGACTCCCTACAGCAGCTGTTTACACAGAAAAGCCACATTATGCCCTTTTCTGCAGAAGGTTATGCAGGCCAGTAAGGTTCAACCCACCTCATTCTACCAAAGACTTTGTCTAAGATACATCTTGGCAAGGAGAGGAGAGACGGGAAGAGCGAGAGGGACCTACTGTGTCAAGTTCCTGTCTTGGCATGCCCTGACCAGCAGAACTTCACCACCACCTCACAGGGAATCCTTTGAAGAGCACTGCTTCACTTGTGGTCCATGGATCTGACAGCCAATAAAACAGCAGAGCATGGTCTACAAACTGTTACTTCCAGCCACTCTCTGCATTTCCAGGAAGTGACAGGTGGCTTTGTCAATATTAATCAAAATGTTCATCATTTTGAAAGAAGGAAGGGAGAAAGGGAGACAAATAGTCTAGCTAAATACAAAGAACTTCAATTATTTCTCTATTCTACTCTCTTCTCACCCCTGTCACCCAATAACGGTCACATATAATATAACCCTTTTCATAGTAACAGTAATAATAAAACTAGATGTGTCTTCAATGTAATAGTCAGGAATACTGGTACAAAAGGATTAACTGAGTGTGGCCATGTGAAGTAGTCAGGAAACACCAGTAATTCAGAAGGGGTTTCACAGCATACACTTCCTGGGCCAGTACACTGATACATCACTTTTTAAGTCATCTTTTCTCCCTCAGGTGTAGGTTTTCCCAAGTCAATTTTTGATGCGATTCTAACTATTGGTAATGGAGTTCATCAAGTGAAATAGAAAACATCCAGTATCACAGACTGTGGACCATCAAGAGGAGCCCTGTCCAGCCCAGTGGGAGTAAAATTTGGTCTAAAATCGAATCCTTTCTTTCAGCTTCAAGTGAAGCTAAGAACATTAGAGAAAAGGACCCGTGCTCTGTACTGGGGAGAGGTATAGAGCCAGGTCCTATGGCCTATGAGTGTGGATGACACCTGGGGACAATGATAGAAGTCCAAACCTGACTGTCTGCTTTCCTACTTCACACCAGTTGTGGTAGACATCTGAGCAGACCTTGTGAAAATAACTTAGGATAACAGAGATATTTTGGTACAGTGTATTAACCTTAGCAACCAAAAAAAGAGGACTTTAAAAGAAAAGTGATAGTTCATGTGTTATAATAATAATAATTTAGACTCAAAACCTTAAGACTGTGGGAAGTAACTAAAGCCAGAGTCTTGGGATTTAATTGCTGTCGTTTGCTAAACACGAGTTGGAATAACCTGAAACCAGAAATTCATACCTCACATTCCATTCAAGATAAAATTCCTCTCACTTTTTCACACACCTTTGTTTTTCAAGGCCAAATTCTTTGAAAATCTCTTTACCAGACTCCTGCCCTGCTTTCAGGAGAATGTATCAAATCCCTGTTGCTAGAACACGGAGCAAGAAGAACCTGCAGTGGTGAGATCAAAGGGAAGCGGGAAATTTCAAATCCAGTAAGTCGAGACTGCTTATCTGTCTTCAGTCTTTATCCTAATCTTTTTCTGATTAGAACTGCACTAAGCAAGCTTCTCCACAATAAGTACACCGGTATACTGTATCGGAAATGTTCTCCTTTGCTAATAGTCAAACTTTTGGTGGTAGCCTGGCTTCATATATCTGCTTAAAGTAACATGAGCTCATCCTGACACCATGCCTACATCCATCATGTGAGCTCTCACTGAAGCAGCTCTTCTGATGAAGATCATTCACCATCACTTTTAGAACTCGCACAGCTATGCTGACACATGTTTGTAAAGTACAAAAATATCATTTGAAAGTCCTGGCACAAATAATTCTGAAGTGAAAGAAAATATTTTTTAATAACTTCATTTTCTTTTCTCTGTTTGGGCCTGCAACTTTATGACCTGCTTTTGCAAAGCATTTAGTGTGTTATGAGGTCTGTCACACTTATGACAGGTAGCATGGACACTCAGACAAGTGAGACAAAGAGGAGATGACACCGACACAATTGAATAGTAACAAAAGAATATACAGTAGAACATACATATTGCTGTTCTCTGTAATTACACCAAGTAACAGAATGATATAATCCTTCCACATACCGTACAAGACTTAAATTTCCAGCCTCTACTTTTCTGAGTTCTCAGTTCTTCATAGGGAAAGCTATTGTGGGAGTTACAATATTGAATTTTTCTGCCTCTGGGTCGTGTCATTACAGGTGGAAGAAATACTCCCTGCACCCACCACACAGATACTGTTTAGTTACATCTCCTTGTGGTTTTTAGCCTGTGTATTTTTCATAATGAACAATGCAATAAACACAGAGTGTTTGCAGTGTTAAATCATGTTCCCAAAGGGAGTAGTTTGTATAACAAGATAAAATTATCACATTATAATAACTAAATATGCATCAGTCTAAAGCATGCTTCAATTAATCATCAAAAGTTTGCACCGCCTCTCTAGGTCTTAATTAAGCAAAATGTTTGGTATTTTTTTCCTTTCAAACCAGTGTGGAGGAGCTGCAGAAAATTGTTCCTCTGGACCCCAATGAGCAGAAGTTTACACTAATCGATCTTATATGGAGCCATAATTTGGAGAGGTGGGGGAAGTGAAGGAAGGCAGTGAATACAATAGAGTAAGTCCATCATATACAGCCCTGTCTCTTTATCGAAGCAAACCAGCATGACCTACAGTGTTTAATACACTGTTCCTAAAATCTCTACAATTCTGGAGTTAGCTCCTGATCAGTTTACTAAGTTTTAGGTTGTAACACTTTTAGCAGTTCTGAACTATCTGATACATATTTTTAATTTTAACTCCAGTTTCAAAAAGATGGGTGAAACTAAATGCAGCTACAGCTCTAATCCTTCACATAATGATGATCCATGGCCAGGTACTTCAAAGCTTTACTTTCCATATTTCCTTGCAAGAAATCATGCAGGAGATACTCAATTCTTCTGACAAGAAGATGATGTCTTTTCTGAAGGTGCCCAAACACAGTACTGAAGAAGCCTTCCTGTGCAGAAAGATCAGGAGAACACAGGGTTTGGGACTGAGATCTCAAGTATGGCACCTGGACAGAGTGAGCCTTTGTGAAACCTGTATTTCAGCTGTGGTTGTACCTGTGATGTGATACAGAAAACGTTTTGCCATCCCATCCCTCCTCAGTGCCTCCCAACCACACAACTCTTCTCTGGCATAAGTTTCCTTTCACCACAGTATCAGAAGTCATGTCCCTCACTACTGCTTTCTTCTGCTTTCCTCCTTTTTCTCTTTGCTGCATCTCACCCCCTCACACAGGCAGTTTGGATCCCAGGTTTTTTTGGTAGGGAGCTAAAATAGCCCTTTACCTGGGAACTGTGCTCAATCTACTGATATATAATCTTGAAATATTTTAGCTGCTTTCTCTATTACTTTCTAATGAAAAGCTGCACAACTTTCTTTTTAAAGACATTAGATCTTAACTTGACTCTAGCATCTGCAGCAATAACAATAAGCGCTCACTGTTTCCACTGGGACCTACCAGGATATCAGAATTGGTGAATTCTGAGTTACTCGACTGCTGCTCCTGAAACCCCAAATCACCACTGAAGAAAAACAGCTAGCATGTATTCCGATTTTTCATCCCAAGGCAGCTCCTGACATTGTTGATCCCAAACAAGGCAGAAGCACCATTACAGTCATTTTTTCTTACACCCAAAATGCTTTACCAAATCAATTTTAAACTAAAAAAAATGAAGAAACAAACTCCTGAGACATTGATGTAGATCCTCTTGTGGTATCACTTAAGTGTCGATCCTCTAAATAAATGGGGGGTGTGACAAATTTAGGGTACAAAAAGTACCTCAGAAAAAGCAATTACCAAAGGAAGATTAAAAAACAGGGCTGACAATAGAAAGCTTGCTGCAGCCATCACTATGGAAATACCTCAGAGACTCTACAATACATTTCCTTTTAAGGACCAGTCTCTTGAAGTTCACTACTCTGCCAATAAAGCCAAATGTCCCAGCTCTTTTTAAAAAATCATTTTGGGGAACCACTGGCCTGCCTACGTTTTGTATGCATGAGCTTAGGCACATTCTTATGCATAGTTCAGTTAGCACCGAATGCGCAACACAAATGCTGGCATTTAGGCAGGTTTTAAACACACAAACAAAAAAGCACCTATTTCAGCTAATAGAGGGGGAACTCCCTGTGTATTTTGAATATATGCCATTAAGGTGAATACATGGACTTTGTGATTTTCTTTTTAGCACAAAGGAAACACTTGGCCCTCTACAGAGAGCAAAAGACATCAACAATGGGCTAGATGGGGCAGGCATCTTGGCAACCATTGGCATTTAAAAACCCAGGCAGTAGTAAGCCTACGATGAAGTTTCAAACCGAAAACAAGAGAAATGATTTGAAGAGTATCGACTAGAGGACTTGTTGCAGTGGTCTTTATTAGAGAACTAAACCTGTAGTTAGAGAAATAGTAATGCTGTTCAGCGACTGGAATAACACATTTGTGAAATACTGAAGAGGAATTCAGAGCATAGTAAAATGAAAGTCTCCTCAATATATAGACTTAATTAGATGTAATAATATGGTCTTTATATAACGAAAACTGCCACTGGGTTCTGCCTGGAATCAAACTTCTTGGTAATGCAGTCTTGGATCCAATTCCTCGGTGAATTTTGTCAGACATTTTACTGCCCTAATAAACATCATTTAAAACATCTTTCATGCTTCCAGATTCCTGCAATACTATTTAAATATTGAGAGAGGTTACAGCAGGCAGTTCCAGAATGTTTATGGATTCTGCTTATTCCCACATGTTGCACAAAGTTATTCATGTACACTTGTATTTACACAATCTCCCATAAACTTTCATTCTAAAGTAATGTTAAGACGTAACACAGAAAATCACTTATTCCTTTCTATCAGATACCTAATTACTCACTTTAGTATTTGAATCTGACAATTCCTTGCCAGCTTAGCTCACAGGCCTAGTTTACAAGGTAGTCAGCACTGGAAATGTTTCAGCTCCTCCTTTAAGACATTTTGCCTCACCAGATACAGTTCCTCCAGCCCAGTCCTCCTTCACTTTCATGAACTTCTGATAGCTTCTGGTACAATTCCAATCATTATAACTTGGAAATCACTAAACCTAACATTATGCAGAGACACTGATCTGTGGGTTGTAGGATTTAAATACCCTTTCCTTTTCCAAATGTACTCAGTATCTTGTGAAAACCCTGGGAGGAAGCATTATTTTTCCCTTGTACTTCTTTCCCCTGTAAAAAGCTCAATCAACTGCATAACATCATCCTCTCTGCCTCCCCTTCCACTGTGTCCCTTGGCAGTGACCTCCCCTCACTGCACAGCATGGCAGGGAGCTGGTTCTTGTTTGGGGTGCTCAGAGCAGCAGACACACTCTGTGCATCACTTGTACACAGAAGGAGGCAAGAAAGGGAAGGATTTTGCCAACATCCATGCTCAAAGGACAGACCAACCAGCAGTTGTACCTCCCCTACCAAGGCACTGCCAGGGGGATCACAAGATAAAGTGAATCAAAGAGCACTCAAAGAAATGGGAAAACTGAGACACCATAGCCTCCAGCAGGTGCCAGGGGAAGGAGGCAGCATGTTCTCACCTGCAAGGAAAGAATTTTTTGCATTCTTCTTTAACTAGTCTTGATTTTAGCCTTCCTTCATCCCATGTAACAAGAGTCGTCCAAACTTGCCTGAGCAAAAGGGCAGAGTCACCCTAAGTGCCCTCTCAGATTTACTCTATCATTAAGGCCTGCAGAATAACAGAAGGTTTGCATGCTACACACTAAGGCCATATACTGTGCACAGCTGTGGGGGGATTTTTAGTTCTAGATCATTCCTGTTATTATCTAGATCATTCTGTTCCTTATTATTTTTAATTTGTAATTTTTGTAATTTTTAAATTGAGGGAAAAAACAAACAAACAAAAAACCCACCAAAACAAAACACTACAAACTAAGCCACCCACTTTCTTTACATTGCTGTGTAGAAAATAAGACTCTTCTAACACCAATTAGAAACAGTCTTAGGATCAGTTTGTTGCCATAGGCTGTATTCAAGACTAACCCTGAAGATCACTCAGAATCTGCTGCTGGTTCTAAATGTAGTTACCAGCCTGCTGGGCAAGGTGGACAGCTATCAACCACAAGAAAACTCTTACATCTGTAGGCTTCACTGACTTCTTATTTGCTTCCAGATGCAGGTTGGATGGCTGATGTTGACTTACAAAGTCACATTTGATTGGACACTGCCCAAGTGTGGTCAGTCTGCCTGGTGGTACGAATCAGTGCAGTGCTCTTGCAAATAGCCTCGATGTCTGAGCAACTTGCATCCTTCTGGTGGAGGCTTCCCCATGACCAGATTTAGCATCCTCCATTGACATGCCATAGCCTGAGTTTGTGACCATTTGGGTGTCATTCTGAGGTACAGCAAGGATACAGTGCCTTTATTGGAGCTGTTCATATTTAGTTAGGTGGTACCCTAGGGTTTCTCAGGATCATATAAGCAAATTTGTATCTAACACTTCGTTTGACTAAAAGAGAAATCTGAACAGCTTGGAGATAATATTTTAGTCAGACTGGTCAAAATTATTCGGTTTCCAAATAAAAAAAATAAAAAAGAAACCACTTAACTGCAAAATAGGCATGAGAGAAAAAAAGGTAACTTTGTTAAATGTTCCAGGTTTTAGCCTGATCACACAAAATGTGAGTGCAGATAGGACACTGTTCAAAGTTTTCCAGCACACTCAAGGAAAACCTAATCTGCTGAAATCTTCAACCTTCTATGTCTTCCTAGACATAGTTCAGGATCAGCTCTCCTTACCCCTCTTGCTTGAGCTGGTAGCTGGTTTTGATATCAAGAATCATATTTGTCTCCCTGGAAAGCCTGTTTCCCTTGGCTTCCTGACTCTGTCTTCCCCAGTGACTTTTCTACCTCTGCAATTGCTACATCAGCACACGTTGCAAAGTATCCGTCCCAGTTCTCCATTCAGGCTTCTGTGAGCATCCTCCATGCTCTTCTCTCTCTTATTTGAATAGAACCTTATCAGCAAAAATTATTCAACTAATAATTCACTGTGACTGTTTCTTGGATCTGCTTACCCTCTTCAGATCATTGCACTCCTGTCCAAATGAATACCTCAGCCTGTCTGACACCTTTTTACTCGTGCTGACCCTTCTGTTCAAGATCAATACAGCAAGAATTAAAGTCTTAATAATTTCTCCCTGAGTGCTCACTCCTTATTATTTGCTCAATAAGGTTAGACTTCACCATCTTTCCTGTCCTTCAGGTTCATGATTTAGGTATCATTTTCACCTGTGGGCACTCTCTTTGAGTTATATTTAAGTCTTGTAGATTTTTCTCCTGTACAATATCTAAAAGCTTTCCTCACCTATTCACCAAGTCTGGACACATCCCAGTTCTTAGCATATTAGTCTCTACAGTGCATTACTACCTCATTTTGTCTGTGTATTGTGATGTAATGATTTTGTCTATGTATTGTCCTATGGGTGTCTACTCGAAATACACTGAAAAGATCCCCTTTTCTGACTAGCATTTTAACCTTGAAACTTGCTCTTGCCTTCTTTCTGCCTCTCCCTCCTGTCCCCTTACTTCATTTAGTAACTCAAGCAAATGTACACTGCTTCTGTTCTTGTGGCAGGTCAGTCACAGCCTGTCTGCCCCCCATGCGGCAAATGTTCACTTTCACCTTATTAATTAATTATGTGAGTCTAATCCTTTGCATGCTCCACTCAAAGAAGCACCATTGTGCTGTTTCCAAAGTCAACCCCTGTGCTTGCAAGGGACTCTGAGAAAACATCCCCAGAGTTACTCTTGTCTGGCTTTGTATCACTCTGAAGTTCTCTGCTTTGATGTAGTGCCCACAAAATGGTGTCAACGTGCAGTGCCAAGACCACTGCCTCACACACTGGCTCTCCTGCCTCCTTTGTACTCCCTTTTCTACTTGTATTCACTAGTTGTTTCTTGCCAAGCTCTTTGGGGTGATCATGACTAGGGCACCTACACCTCAAGATACAACAAAACAATTACTAGCCATGCTTACTGCAAATCCCACAAAGGTTGTGGTTCTCCTCCTCCAGTCCTCCCAAGCTTTGCTCTCTAAAACAAAGGTGAGATAAACATGTTCATCTGCTCATAAGTCATGGTAATTTAGTGCTCATTACTGATCATGGGATAAGGTCAGAGGAGGCAGAGATTAGGCATTCTTATCCCCTATGTAAATAAAAGAATTATATTCATTATTAACTAACAAATTTTTAAAAGTAAAGCTAGAGAATACTTATGAAAAACCTTCTCTGATTTGAACACGGGATCATACGTTGTAGGTGGACGGACAAAGAACAGAAGGCAGTTGACTTGGCCAAGATTCCCCTGTATCCACTTAACTACTGTTGAGTAATTTGTTTTTCTACTTCATAGTTCCATCTCCTCCTGCTTATTTGATGTCATAAAAATCCAGCAACTGTGGCAATTTGCACAATGCCTTGTGTTCACATATCACAAATTCAGCATTCTGGATTCACTGGTGACTCAGATTGGAGGGGAAAACAGCTTGGGATGGCACAAGCCCTTGATTAAAGCTTTAGGGCCAAATCAACAACAGCTGAGGATCCAGCCCATATGGCCCGAGATCTTTAGCTGTGTAAAGGCTGCAGGAATGGGCCCAAATAGCTTTGGTAATTAGCAAATACCATATAAAATAGATTGAAAGTCTTTGGCAGGGAATGAGTATTGAGTAACATTTTAAAACTATTCACAGCATATTAGTATACTTCTTTAGAGGAAAAAACTCATGGAATCATAGAATTAACAAGGTTGGAAAACTCGATGGCATAACAATAATTTAGGAGGGGCAACTGTAGTCTATTACATGACTGACAACAAACAAACACTTCCTTGGATAGATCAGTATCTTACAGTTACCTTTAGACAGTGTTACGAAGGGCAGAGGTGACCATTTAACACCTGGGACCTGATCCTACAAGCTGTTCTGCCTGTGCAGAAGCATTCTTGCACCTGGTGGGAACTCGATAGCCAAGGTGCTTCCCTGTGCGTGGAGAGCTACTGTTCTAGGGTATGTGTAGCTGTCACCTTGTATGCCTTGGTCACTCCAGAGCAATCAGAACAACACTCAGGGACATCCATGGAAGCGGGATTGAGCCTATTCCTATCCAGATTCAATTATCACACTGTGTAGAGCAGTAAGCAATAATACAACAATTAATCACCTTGGTGTAGCCCTAAGAGTTCCTTTCACAGATTACGGTAAGCAGCATGCAGAGTGGAACAAATCATTTTTCATGCAAAATCTGAAGAATGACATGTTATAAAATCCCTCTCGATAAAAATCTAATGAAAAGGTAAAATATCTCAGTGCAGTCTCCTGAGTAGACTCAAGATCATATTAAAACCTCAAGAGACAACGGTCAGGGATTTCAATGGGAATCAAGAGACCATTTTCCTAGTATGATCTTGTAAACCTGATATAAAGACATCATACTGATTTGATGGCTTTGTCTCTTTCACTGTTTCCTTCATGGAGCCTATTTTTAATTTAATAATCTTCCATTAATTTATCTAAAGGCTTATTCACTGGATTTTTTTTTCCTAAAAGCAGATGCTGTTGAAGTGCTGAGAGAGTAATCCAGCATGAGGAGTGTCACAAGCAGTGCAAGTTCATTGTCACTGCATTTGCAGAAGTTTTCAAAAAATACTAAAGCATCTAAAGCCACTCTCCCACTCCATTTTAAAGTTCCCTGTGATCAGATTTTAATAATTTTGAAATCAGTCCTCTTGCTGATCTAGCAATCTCAGCACATTGACAATGACAGTCACCATATTTAAATGACCATTACGATTTACCTGCTGGTGGCTTTATGAAAGGCGGTGGAATTAATGGGACAATAATAGGTACATTCCCATGATCCTTTGACCCTGCTGGTGAGTCCGATAGTCCATTTCCTGTGGCAAGCCCTGGGTAGCTTGGGTTTATATTGTACGGTGAAATAACACTGTCCTCAGGTAATTTTGGTTTTGGCAAAGAATTTTCTGTAAAACACAAAGAACACATTGTACAGTATGACACATATATTTCTTAAATGGCCCTACATACCTTCACCAATCTCTTCATTAAATTACTTACCGCAACACAAAAAGAGTGCACAAGAAAACCCAGATATTTTCTCTTTTATAGAAATTGATACTTTCCAGTATTCTTTAGAAATGCTCCTTTTTTTTTAAATCAAACTCACACTTTCTTTTTGTAAAAGTTGAAAGGTAGGATTATTTTGTCATGCACATCCTTAGTATGCCTGATTTAGTCAATGACATCCTATTCCTGTACTTTATTGCATGGTGATCACAGCGTACTGTGACTTCACCAATGCAAGAGGTATAAACTGAAGAATAAAAGAATTATTAATTCTCTATAAATAATATGAATAGTAATAATGAAAAGGATTTTTAAAAAAGGAACAAAATATTGAAATAGCAAAGCGTGCATGAAATTATGACAGTTATTAATCTAATTCTTTAATCCCAAATCACCTCAGGATTCTTACAAGTAAGAATTTGTCTAATGTACCTCAGCTATGGGGCAGGACTTAATTCTTATTACTCCCTCTCCTCTCATCTCTCAGAACAAGAAACGTACTTTTTCAGCTCCCATAGACTGCATACATCAAAAATTTCTACCTACACAGGCATTCGACATGTATGGTACATAAAACATTAGATTTGTATCATGTGCCTATAAAAAAAGTATGTCACAAATTTCATCAAGCATAAAGTGGAGCCACAAGTGACTCAATAAAAGATCTATCTATTAAAACATAAATAAATGAAGCATATTACTACAAAGACACAAGTTTCTTCACAGGTAGCTTAACAACATTACATTTTCAATGAAAAATAACTATTGATCACCAATGTTGCTATAGAACCAACAAGCTGCAGACATTCAATTTTAACACAATTAGGTTGTCTCCCCTTACCTATAATTTTTTCACCTTTTTTCTAGCCATCTCTCCTTCAGCACTGGTCTCTCTGGTATCAGTACTCATTGCAACACTCACTGAATACAGTGCTGCTGCTGACTATCAGAAAGAAAACCCAAAAAATGCTGTCCATAAATGCAAAAAAAAAAGAAATAGTGGCACTTCGAGAGTATAACATCTGCTGCAATTTCCTCTCTTGACCTCACCTTTGTAGAACTCCTGTTGGATAAGTCAAGATGCAGCAATTTTCTACTCTTCACTCTGATGACAAGTCCCTATCCATCTCCTGAGACTAAAGAGTCAAAAGGCAAAACCTGAATGACTAAACAAACAAACAAACAATCTCATCCTTCACATTTTGAATCATGAAGATTCAGCACTGTCCCAAACAAATTTCATCCCTGGAAAGTTTCTACTAGACTTTAAGAAGACAGTATAGTACAAAAGTAGATAAGAAGCCTTTTGTGAATGTTCACACTCATTCCTAGATGTGTTGTGAATATTCCAGTTTAAATTTTTCCAATATTTTAAAAAGTTTAAAAGAAGCCTTAGTATAAAGGCTAAAGGGTTGCTTAAAGCCACACTACTAAGAAAGTGTTCCCTCTTTTCTCCAGTTGTCAGCACTTCATTGGTACCACAGGTACATGACTTCCAACTGACTCGCAAAAGGCATTATTTGTGAAGATATATCAGTAAGTGCCTATTGACAGCAATTTTAAGTGATTTTCTTCATACCATCAGGTACTCTTAGGTATTTTTATGTAAAGCCACCAAGACACAAGCTGCAGAACATGCTTCCCAACCCACACCAATTCAGACAGGTCAAGCTATTAATCCTTCTTTGCATGAACACAGAAACATGAAGTTTCATTACCTTTGAGAACAGAAATGTGCTGGCGGCTTTCCCCATCTGCCGAGTAGTTCCTGAATTCAATATCTTCTCCATCTTTCAATTCAACCTTATCATAACCATACCAGCCAAGGAGCTCATTCATAGTGTTTTCTGCAAAGTTCTGAAAGAGAAAAATTACCTACTTATTTATGTAATCAATAACCATTTGGAAGGAAAGGAGGACTGCATAAATCGAACTGTATCTGTGCTACATGAGGAAGTGTCAGGTTTGGCCCACCTCCTCAAAGACTAATGTTCATTTCATAAGTCAAGTGCATAAAGTGAAATGCATTTAAATCTCCAACTGGCACATGTAATTATGACAGAGACTCATACGTCTGTAATTTAAAGAAAATGAAAAGGAGAGTTATTTACGACTTTTTCTCCGACATTCAGTGTCAGAAATACTTTAACATACATTCATCACACAACTTGTCTGTGTTGCTATAAAATATTTAAGAAAGCAGCAAGAGAATAACAGAAAAACTGGATTTTTTTTTCAACCAGCAGTTAATCAATCTTACTGTGCTACAGTCTTTTCAGCTGGAGCAGGTCACTGACACAATTACAGTTCCTTAAGGTGCCCATGAATCAAATCAAATAAAATCACACAAATAAGGTTTTCCTCAGTTATAAGCCCTTGTATAGACAAAACCACTTAAAAACTCTTCACTGTGAAAGCATTTTACCATAAAGTTTCATACAAACATCTCTTAAATTTGTTTAAAAAAAACCTTTCTCAGATTTGCCATATATATTTTTAAACCTATTTCCAAGTGGCTGTGCAGTTACGTTTTATGTTTGTATGGAAATGCAAAGTTATAAGCCTGAAATTCTATCAAAAATATGTCCTCTAGATCATACAGCAAAAATATTTCTGTAGAAAACACTTATTATTGGGCCAGGAGATTTAGTGAAGTAAGTTAAGAAATCTGCAGCCAGGCAACAAAGCTTTCTGAAACCAAATAGTGCCACAGACCTCTACAGCTTACAGATTTAGGAAACTACCAAAGGAAATCAGCTAATGAATTACTGTGATGGCAAATATTGGTTTAAAGTAGTATGACAACTATAAATTGAAACAAAAAAGCCACACACAGAGCTTTTCTACTTGGTTTCCGCATTTCTTTTTATCAGCCCTCTCTTAAAACAAATTCCAAATATCATTTTCCTGCAAGATCTTGACATATAAAATAATTCTTCTGATAAGCACCATCTCCCAGGACTCTGGCTAGCAGCAAAGGACTAAGGAGAATACGACTCCAATTCAAAACAAATGGTACATGTCAAATTTGCAGGTTGATAGATTTTGTCTAGTAACTGTTCTAGCTTAATTTTTGAGTGGGAGCAAGCCTAATGATAGAACACAGCAATTCTCCAGTCATTTAAACCAATAAATAAAATTAATCAGATGAATTCCAAGCTACAGCAGACACTATGCCCCAGAACCTCAGAGCCTTTCACGGCTCCTGGCTCATTCATCACACCAGATTACATAGGTGTTCCTGTCACTCAATGAGTTCTGTAAAGCACCTATAAGCAATAAACACTAGCAATTTGCACTCTTCCAAGAGCATCATCTGTGTAATTGTGCTACAAACACATTTCGGGAAAAGAAAACCCAAAACAGATCCCTAAATCATCAATTTCCTTTAGGTTTTTCCCCTTTTCATTTTCACTTGACCATCTGATGGAAGTCACAATTCCATGGCTGTCCTGGGCAGCCCTGAATTGCTGGAAAGCACTGCATCATTCCACCTGTACTTCTAGACTCAGCATAAGTACAACATCCCGTTAGGTCTGAACAATGTCACTACTACCGTTTTCAACTAGTACAATGCAGTGTAATGTGGCTAACACCTACCTATTTCTAAAATATATATTTAAACGCTCATTTGAATGATGCAGCATTGTGCTTAAAATACTAGCAAAAATGTGAAATTTTTCTAAAATGTTTTTTGGTTTTTTTCTTAGCTTTTTAGCAAATTCTTCTAGTGCTGAAGAGTCCCAGTGCACTAACACTGTTTCTAGCCCATGGGAACCCAGTAACAAAATTACCTAGAACTGGGGAGTGAAATCTCATACCGCAGCTCACTCAAACAACCTGAAAGGGTCCATGGAGGCCTGAAGGCAAGGACTGCCAGCTTCCCTTGCCAAACTTCAACTATGGAGACACAGCCCTAGAGATTAATCTAGCATTGTAGAGACCAATTGACAAACTCTTATGGACCCCATGCAACCAAATTAATTGAGTAGCTCTAAATTTTCCTCCTGTGAATACTTTGTGTTTCATTTGCACTGTTGATCAACTCAGGGAATGAGTAATTTCTAATCACTTGTCAAGTAATATGTAAGCAAGTCTGTATATATGCTTTTTTTCTTTTTAAAATGATACATGTGTATGTCTCTTCAGAATGTAGTCAAAGTGATGGTTGGGTTCATCGTGGCAGAAGTTTAAGTACCTTTCAAGTCTCATTTAAACTATCCATAAATGATACAACAAAATGAACACTCACAATGACAAAAAATACATTGGACTTTAAAATTAGTCATCATAGGTACTTAACTCTTTTATAAAAAAGTAAATCACTGGGGTCTTTCCTGTTAACTTCAATGAGAGTACAATGAGGTTGCTTACTAAAAGTAACAAAAGTAAACACCCTTTTAACACCGTGATTTCTCTGCAAGAGTGGCTTGGATTAAAAAAAACAAAAACAATTAAGCCATTCTCCTTCATAATTTATCCTACCTATTACTATTAAAATGATGCAGATCACCCTTAATACCATTCTCTCAGTGGCTAACAGCAAAAGCTTCATTACACCACACTTTATAGACAACAAACCAAAAGGGTGACCCCATCCTCAGCAAGCTGACAGTCAAACCTGAGAAATGTTTTTTCCACACTAACTCTCTTGCATAGATGGGTATCCAGAGAACAACAGTATCACCTTCCTTCAGACTCCTGACTACCACATCCATTTGTGGTGATGTTTAACACCCTGACAGTTGAGACCATGGTCATGCCCTTACCAAAGCCACAACCCTGAAGCTGACTACTATTAATTCATTGTTTCCATGAATTTTCCCTTCTTTGACTTCAATGATAAATACAATCTACGTGGATTCAAGATAAGGTAATAAGATGGGATTTGTGAAGACTACTGTGGTCACCTTAAGGCCTTATGGATAATTTTTCTCTCTGTGAATGCAGGGGGGGAAAAAGTAAAAGAAAAAATAAAAGAGAGACAAAAAAGTCCAGTTCTTGATGAAGCTAAGGAAAAGAAGAAAACAAATTAATACACAACCTGTACATACAAAGCAGAACCTCACTGAAAGATGTACAAGCTTCAAAGTCTCGGTGAAAGTAAGGGTGATGATTGGAACAGTGAGGCTTGAGAAAAGCAAGAATGTGGGACCCAAGGCTGAAGCAGTTAAAGTATAAGTAGCAGTGATGAAGCAAGCTAGACAGGAGCCAGTGGACCTGCAAAGACCAGGGAAGAGATGTGAAGGCAAGTGTGGATGACCAGATGAAGGATGTGCAAGGAGCTGCAATTCAAAACTTCTGCAGGAACAGAACAGCAGAGGCACTGAGCTAGTCCATGCCTACTTTCAGACTCATTCCCCAAGAGGATGTGGACTGTCTGCAGGATGGAGGCTGCTACCTCAACACCACAGTCATGCCAGAGGGCTGGAATGATGTCAAAGGCCAGCACTCCAGGGAAAACCTTGCTCATCATCAATAAAATCCCAAGTTAACAATCACACTGCTAAACCGGGATCCTTAAATCCTGAGCAAATCCCACTGAGCTGAAAGGGAGCCCCCCAGCAGCAGTAGCCCTGTAGGGACCCACGGAGTTCATTGCAAATGTACAGCACAGAACCTAACTTCACCCTGACAAGGAGGCAGTGCTCAGCCCCCTGTGGGAAAACCAAGAGACCGAGCCCCAGTGCCACTCACAGTGTGGTTCAGTGTCACAGCTGAGCAAACTGCCACAGAAATCCTGTCCAGCATCCTTCTGCACTCACTCTGCCATGCCAAAGTTGATCTTTTCTGCACACACCAACCAGACAAGCTTCCAAGACCACAGTGGAAGCACCAATCACCTCTTCAGCTGCCAGCACACCCAGGCAGTTGGTTAACATCCCACCAGAGCCAAACCTCCTGCTCTTCTCTAGCTGACAGTGCACCATCACAGATGCTGAATTGCCAGAGCATTCACTATGGCTGAAGCACAACCACTTCATCCCTGCCAAAGAAACTGGCCCAAAAATGCTCTGGTGGCCCCAGTAACACACCATCGCCAAAGCCCTTCCTTGTCAAAAGACAGCAGTTCAGGTTTTACCCCCTGCTAAGTCCCAAGCCACTTATTACCACTGCAGGGCAATGTGTAATTTGCATGTTTTAACTGTACAATTTCTCTATTCCTGTAGTATACAGAAATACCATCCCTCCTGGAAGATCCAGGATAACTAACTATTATGCTTGTTGATATTTCTACTTGAATTTTCTTCCTATTCACATGAAAGATGAGGAATAGGGTGTTGATTCACCAGACTGTGGTTTCTCTCCTATGCAAGACTGACTTATATATTAGGCAGTAAAAATATAATCACATTTATTCCCTCTTTAGGTCTCATTTCATCGTAACAGTACACCTACAGTTTGATTTTTTACATTACGATGCATCATTTTCCCAAATCCTTGCTAATTAATACATTCTAAAGCTAAGCCATGCTTCTCTTTCCATCTCTTGTCTTTCCTTCTCTATGAACCTTATTCACAGGGGGCAAGGCCTGGCTTCACTGAACGAGACCTGGCAAACACAGAGGCAGGAAACATAGGGGAGAATGAGTCTGTCAGACTCATTTTCTTCTAGGTTTTACTGCTGAATGTTTATTTCAGATCTGGGAGGAAGCACAGTGGCTCCATTCCATTTCCTTGCCTGCGTAACCCACCCGGGTGCAGAGTCCCACAGATTCACTTTTCACTTTCACCGCATCAAGGAAATGAAAATGTTTCTATAGTCACGATACAAACTTGGACATTTTTTTCCATCTCTCACATTCTTTAGTTATTTATGTTGCGGCCACATTGAATTCTATGGTTAGACCTTTATGCTATCAGAAAGCAAAATTCCTTGATGCTTTACTTTTCTCTGTTCTCCCATACACCCATTTGGTTCTGTATCACCCACTGTGTTCAGGAAAGCACCATTTCTGCAGTGCACTAGCAGGTGAGGCTCTCTGTGCAGACAATGCAACCTCCTTTGCAGCCATCCCACAAACCCCCTTCCACACAGACTCCACAGAAAAGCCCTCTACTTCGGTCTCCTGAAATAATGCAATTGATCAAGTCTGTCTGCTTCCCCACTTTCCCAAAGACATTTTTTGCTTTTCAGGAGAGAAGGGAGGAGTTCCCTTGGAATCTTCTGAGTGCTCTGAGCAAACTGGCTCGCTCCAGGCACAAGGCTGCTACGTCTGCTTCACCACTTTCCTCCTTCTGACAGTAGTACTTTCAAATGCCAAACGGGGAATAGTAAAACACAAAACTGAAAGATATTCTGATGAGTTTACTATTAAATCATAACAGATGGGGCTGTCCTAAGCTTTAGGCATCAGGAATGAAGCCCAATTTTAGACACAAATTAGTTATTGAAAATATTCGTAGATGGTAAATTCCTTGGGCACATGGAGCAGCCCTGTGAAATTACAATGCAAATTAATTGCTTGCCTTTCAACTGCTAGAGACACATAGATACATTGTCTCTCATCTGTGCAGGAGAACTTGCAGTGCAATCCAGTACTGGATGTAACCTCACTTCACAACATTTCAGAGCACCTAGCTGTTCCTCCTGAGCAGCACTGCTTCCTGGCAGCAGGATGGCAAATGGAAATAAGCTGAGGAGGGGCGGATGGGGGAACCATCACTGTGCCTCGACAAGTGCTTTCATCAATTAAACTGTAGAAAATGTTTTGGTCTTAAAATAGTACTGGATTCCCTGATGACGATAGCTTTGGATCTATTAGGTGTTCTGTTATTCACCAGCAAGCGAGAAATGGCACTGAACTGAATTTCAGAATAACTATCTGCTTTTCTTCCAAAGTGCCAGGTGAATGCTAGAAGAAAAAGTGAAAAGTATCATCTGAACGAGGAAGGGGGACAAAAGAAAAAATAACTAGAAAAAAATAGTCGCTGTAAAAAGGTCACAGCAAAACAAAACACTTCCCCGTAAATATACTTTTCATTGAAATGTAATATCAGAAAACTGTGCAGTCACGTAATTTTTGCACACAACATTGTATCAAATTAAAATTTGTTATAACAATCATGTACATTAGGCTAGCGATAACAAAAATGTAACTCGATATCTGGCATAAGGAAAGAGTGAGCAACCAGAATATCCATACAGTCATGTTAAAACTGAGCTGTGACACTACTGTTGGAAAACACCAAACCAAGCAGTGGGGTGTTGTGATCCTTCTCAAGTAAATATCTGACTGTATCAAACAACAAATCTTGAAGGAAGTCTCTGCAATGAGGTAATTTTATTGCTCATTCATAGTGCCTTGCATTTACTGTACTTAAAATAGACACTTGTACCAATGGCCTTTTTATTATCCAAAGGGAAAAAAAAAATCACATATACACCAGCCCTTTTTCTTTCTGCTAGCAAAGGGAGGCAATTCGATCCAACGTGGGCTGAAACTTGAGTAGGTCACTGTACACCATGATAAAATTCCCTAATCCCTGAGCCAAATTTCCCTGAGGGGGCCCTCCTACTTCTCCTTCACTTTCCAAGCTGACTTTTCCATTCCCTCTCTCGTCTTTTCCTCCCCTTCATCTCTTTCATTTCCCCTACCTTAAAGCCTTGATATCTGATCTGCTGCTGATACTCAGGTTACAGTTTTTACAGCTTAGGCTGTCTATTGCTGTATACATTCCTTTCTTTCTGCTCTGCCGTGATTACTTACCAGAGCTTATTTTACACTGGTCCAGATGAAAGCAGTTCAGATGAAGGGAAACAGTCAGTCTGTTTGAACATTACAGATACGAACCTACACAAGGGCACATTGTGCTCCTTCTGTCACTTCACCGCAAACATTTTGCACACTGTAACCAATTTGTTACATTATTGTATTCCTTGGATTTATGAAGAACAACTAGACATCTTAATTCAACAGTAAAGAAAAAGCATAAATGATGACCACAGGATTCTAACTTTCTCAAACCGTCAAAAATTCAAACCACTTTTTTCTCCCCTCCCTCTTTCACCCCTTCTTGGGTGATAGCAACCAACTGTTGTACTAAAAATGCATAGCATATATAGCATAGTTTACATTGAAAGGTGGGCTATGAAAGGGTCTGCCATCAGCTGTCTCACTCTCAACCAGGAATTACATGGGTTCAAAATGCCATTTCTATCCACTTCTAGTTTTTAAATCAGCTGAAATTTTGAGGCTCTGAAACCTAAGGAGCTACCTATGATTAAAAAAGAGAAACTCTCTACATGAAGGTTAATGCCTGTGCTTAATACCAAAGCATCAGTTTAAAATTGTGTAATTTTTCTCCTTCACACAATGTTGTTTTTGTTTCTTCCTCACCCTTTCAGACAAACATCTGTTATACTGTAGAAGAACAACTATCTCCCAAACCGCTGAGTGTGCCTGCAGCCAAAGTAAACAAAACAAACCCAGAGGATCCAGCACAGTCAGCCTTTATATCCAGCCAGGATAACATTTCACATGTTTTGATTAAAATTAGCTAATTTGTAATTCTAGAACCTATGAAACTTAAAAGCTGCAATCCATATAGATCCCATTAGGCGATGCTCTGAGGGGCCAATGTCCTGTACTACAGACCTCTGCAGTCCTCAAAACTATGTGGGATTACAATGAGCAATGACTCTCTGATGCCTGCACAGAGCCCTCTCCGAAAATAGGATGTGTCATATATCTCACAGAGAATAATACCACTCCTCTGGACTTGCAACTACTACAGTTTGTTTCCAAAGAGATGCACCAACACGTTATTTTGTTCATTCCCTTAGTACTACTCTTGTACTTGTCCACATTTCCAGTTGACGTGCATGCACAACCGTGTACACGCTCATTATGCAGGCAGAAGAAGCAAGAACGCCTTAGCCAGGAAAGGGCACCTAACCGAAATTAGTGGTGTGCTAAAGAGGGGAGAGAGCTGTGTATTCCGGTTTAATTTTATACGGGGAGATCAATGTTCCAGAAAGCAAAGATATTTCCACCAGGCATCAAGCATATTTATATATTCGCCTATATAGTGTACATACTATGTGAACGTGTGACATTTTCCAGGCAGTCTTCCACTTACAATCAGTCTTTTAATAAATGACATGTTCAAATGAAATCTCAGCTGCTTTATCTCCTAGCGAGACTATGCTGTTTTAGTCACTTTATCTGCGCATTTAACAACAAGTTCAGCTGAAGTCTCGCAATACATCGTTACCCACTTCGGGGAATTAGAGACGCAAAACAGACAGACATGAAACAGACATGGAAAACGGGCGCAAGAAATAGACTGGTCAACCATAGAGCAACGACCTAATGATAAAAGAAGTGCCAAAATAACGTTTTTGTGCGATCACAGCCATCCCAACATCTGGAGCGGCCGCCACAGCACAGCTGGATTTGCACCAGTTCCCATCGGGCAGGACAGCCTTCCACACGGTAAAACACACTTCCATCAAAAGCAGCCCTCGGACAAGCCACCTTCCAGCGACACCTCTGCGCTGCCATGAACCGCGGAGCGAAGCGGTACAGCAGAGGAGGAGGCGAGAGGAAGAAGGAGAGAAAAGGGGTCTCCGCGCTGAAGTGCGAGACTGATGCGCGGCTGAGACCGCAGCGTTTCACTTTGACAATTTAATTACACAGTTGCAGCTGGCTACTGAAAAAGGAGAGAAATACAATGTTTAAAAGAGGTCCCTTTCTTTCCTAACTTTATGGGCTTTCCAGCTACCCGAGGGGACGGCTATAAAGAAAAAAAAAATAGGCTCATCACTGGCACCCAAGGAGCTTAAAGCCCAACGAGGGAGAGTTATTTTTAAAAAATAAATAAAGCTGGTCAATGAACAGGATTTGCAGCCTGTGAATTCGTCTCTGTTTGCAGCCCAGGAGGCGGAGTTGAGACACATTCAGTGCATCCTACAAAAAAAAAAAAATGACAAGAGATCCTTTCTTATTTCATCTCCATGCTCGGAGGCGGGGGGGAACCCCGCTCCCGTCCCCATTACAGGCACCTACCTTCATCTCCTCGTTGATCTCCCGCTTCACCGGGTGAGCCGGCTTCCTGCTCCTTTTATTTTCGGGAGGTCTCCCTTCTTTCTCCATTTCTGCCATTTTTTGCGCCTACTTGGTGGTGGTGGAGATGAAATGGCTGCTGGTGCTCTGGGGNNNGGAGCGGAGGGGAGCGGAGGGGGCGGCGCGCACCCGCCCCCGCCCCCAGCCCGGATGCGGGAGGGGGGACCGTGTGCCCCCCGGTCACATCCGAGGAGTCCGCCCGGCCTGCGCCCCCCTGTGCGGCCGTCCCGTCCTGTCCCATCCCCTTCCCTCCTCGACACCTTCAGCCGGGGGTCTTCGCCTGATTACTCCTGTTTTTCCCTTTATCTGCGGCGGGGAGGTGCGGATGAATGGCTTGGTGGGACGCGCTTCAGCGAGGAGGTGCCGGGTTACAGCACACACTGTAGGCGATACGTTGATTATTTCTGGGCTGTGCTTTCCCGCTTTCCTTGGTAGTCCCTGATCAGCCGATACACCACAGTACGGCACGGGGGTGTCCATTGTTCCGTTAGTCTAAATTGTAATTGTACATTATGACTGCGGTACACCTTAAAATGATACATTCTTTATAAAAGCACCCAAACCCACAGTCGAAAGATAAACTGTGTTCCGTGTGGGTATGAGTAGGCTCCCCGTAAAAATCTCTGTTTAGCCTGTCAGAGACTAGTTCGTTTTGCGTGCAACAATGTCTAATTTACATTCTCTATTTCCGAAGCTTTAAATCACTGGTACTTTTCCGCATGAAGAGTTGAGCAAAACTTTGCTCGTTTCGTGACTAAAATGAGCCCTGCTTGCCTGCTTCAGATGGCAGAGCGATTAGAGGCACGGGACACATTTTCCCCCGTGACATTGAAAATAAGTAGAAACGGGGATTTTGCATAGTCTTAGCTGTTAGAGCATCGAGCATAAAAAGATGCGATAGCAACCAGATTGTCTGTAAAATCCTGGAGCGCATCCGCAGTGGTAAGGTCACGGCCGCTGTGAGGCGAAGGTGCTGCCACTCCCCTCACCGCCTGAAAGAATCAGGCAGATGTTGGAAAAAACGCAGCCCTGATCGTGTTTTCGCAGAGCAGCAGGACCTCGCAGAGACCCTCGAGAAGGCAGTGAAGAGCTGCAGGAGTACAACGGCAGCAGGGCTTGTGCTGTGGGTTTGCTTCGTTCCATGCGCTCCAGGAACACAAGATCTGGGCTCAGACCCACCAACAGTAGGCATGAGAAGAAACCAAGGGTTTGGGGTTTTTTTTTTCTAGCTTGTAATATTTTAAAATAGTGTGATTTCTGAAACTTGTGGAAACCAACTTGTGACTACAGGTAACTTCCAAAGGATGGTGCTTAATAGGGAGGTTTCCCTTCTGTGCCCCACCACCAGCAGCAGCACCCTCACCTCTATGTTTCGTTCACCCTATTCTATTACAAACGAGACAGTACAGTTGAGCTGTCAAGTACAGGAGATATTCCCAGAATCTCAATATATTCTTTCACACAATAGGAATAAGACAGGCAGCATGAGGGGAAGTTGCTTTTAAAACACAATCTCACATAGCTCTTTGAAACCTTAGGCTGGAAAAAGCAAGCCAACCTTAGACACATATTCTGCTTTGAATGGCCACCACATTGCTGATACATGAAGTCATTCTAATGAAAAAGGTAAAATTAATTCTTGCATTAGACATATTGCTAGTTTCTCTGTAGAGTGGATAGAAGAGTCTTAATGAAAACCTTAGAACCTCTCCTTAAATAGAGTATTACCTCCAATGGGTCTTGTTCAGTGAAACATCAAAAGACTACTTCTCAACACTTATTATATATATTATAATAAAGCACTGTTTCACTGCATAAGTTTTACAGGTTTGAGTTGACAATCTGACAAAAAGATTAATCTCAAACTCTCAGCATAAACAGAACTTCCTTTAATGTCAGAAGATACTTTGGAGAACATATTTGTGAGCCCAGGTAATGTGAATTGATTTCAGCAGGTCACAGTGAATAGACCAAAATTCATGTGTTCAGCCCAAATCGATCAGTCCAGTTTTCTTGTCTAACATCTGAAAATTTTCTTGTAAATTGGAGCACTTCCTGCCCCTCTTTCTACTGATTCTGAATGCTGATTCTCACTTTTTGATCACCAAAAGTAAAGTAATGGCTTTCAGTTAGATTTTTTCACAGTATTTTTCTGAATATTTTTGAATGGAGATGTGAACTTATTCCTTCTGACATTGGGCTCATTTTCTTCATTTTTTAAAAAGAACCTCCAGTCCCCCAGTACCTCACCAACCACCAGATGAAAGACACAGTCTTAAAACATATCCTGTTTTTCACAGTATTTAATATAGGATTGTGATGGATATGAAAGTTCTACCTCTCTTTGTCCTAATAATAATATCTCCATCTGACAGCAGGTTGTTTCTGCAACTGTCACGATTCCTACTTTTCTAGAGCTGTTATTACCTTTATATATGGCATATTATTACACTGCATATTCTTGGGAAGTTGTTCTTCTAGTGATAGCATATGGAGGACCATCAACTGTCAACTCAGAAGTTCATGCATTTAGAGTGCTCAGATGTTATCTGACACACATCAGAGGTACTGAAACAAGTTTTGGAAACCATCTAATTATTCCACTTGTTACTGGGGAGGGAATGACTAACGAAAAGGAATGCTGTCAGGTTTTAGTGGTAGCTCATGAATTTGCTAGGGGAGGCAGAATATCAGAATCTATGGAGGCCACAAATTAGTCATCCATACAATGGCATTGATTTGAACATCAAAAAGCTATGAGAAAATAAATCTGTTATTTACATTACAGAGACCCTAACATTAAATACACTTACTGAACTGTGACAGCACGTATTTCTTGTGTGAAAACCTGTGTTTTTGGTAAAGAAACCTGGTTCAGTAGTTCTCAATATGGATTCTGCAGACATCTTAAACAGGTGAACAAAGGTGACTGATTGGATCAATAAAACTGCTCAGAGATAGCGGGGTATGTGGTATCAGTAAGCAGTTTGCAGCCAAAGGTGAAATCCTGATCCTGTGGGAATCAGCAAAGATTTTTACTCCTGAGTGTAAGAAGACCAAATTCCTTGCAAAATTTCCAAGGTGATTTCAAATCAATCTGTTAGAGTGCCTGCTCTAACCACAGTGCAATAGAGAAGATTTCTCATTGTCTTGTTATTTCACAGAATCACAGATTCACAGAATTAACTGGGTTGGAAAAGACTTTTGAGGTCATCAAGTCCAACCTATTACCTAACCCCATCTCATCAGCTAAACCATGGCAGTAAGTACTACATCCAGTCTTTTTTTAAACACTTCCAGGGACTGTGACCAGCCCATTCCAATGGCCAATCACTCCTTCTGTGAAGAATTTTTCCCTAAAATCAAGCCTAAATTTCCCCTGGCACAGCTTGAGACAGTGTCCTCTCATTCTGTCACTGGTTGTCTGGGAGAAGAGACCAACCCCTACCTGGCTTTGAAGGGTTTGAAGCTGGTTGGGTTTTTTGTTTAGCTCACTGGTCACTTTCAAAATTGGGAATAAACTTCAGGATTCCGCCTTTCGGTGGTAAGTCGCCTGCAAGGCTGAGGTTCAGGACCCTGCTGCATCTGAATCATGTCAAGAATATGAGCTTTTCCTTCCACTGCCCAAGCACAGATTTTACACCCAAGGCACCTTGCCAAGCTCTATATTTTTGTTCTTTGTGTTTCCAGCTCTGAATTTGCACTTGGATTTTTGCAAGCACAGTATTTTGGACTTCTGAAAAACAAATATCGTTCATAAATGACAGGTGCAAATGAGTTGTCTAAAATACACCACCCCGGGTTAAATTTATATTCTATCATTCATATTCCTATTTATTAGTATTTACATGTCTTTAAAGGGTACCTATCCAAGTACCAGAGCTGCTTTTCAGGTAACACAAAAGCAACACATTATTTCATCTTTATTAAGGTGCGAGTCTCTTTAATATTATTATTGAGCTATTTCTTCTGGTTTTTGCCTGGTGGGGAGGACGAGATAAACAAGCAGGCCTGATTTTTCCAGCTGGTAAACGTGTAAGCGGCACGACAGCTTCAAAGCGAAAGGTTGTAGAAGGCAACGGCGACAAACAAACGGCGCTCTGGGAGCACATTGGAAACAACATGACGGTTTCAGAGGCAAAACCGGGACAAGCGGGGTCATTCCCGGAGCCGTGGTGCTGCCCGGTGGAAGACGGGAGAGGCGGTCGGGCGAAGGAGGCGCGGTCCCGCCGCCCCCGGCCCGAGGCGCAGCATCCCTGCCCGGCGGCTGCGGCGAGAGCTCCCCCTCCTGTCCCGCTCCTTCTCAGCACGGCGGGAAACGCATCCTGGAGCCTGGGACACCGAAACGTGTTTCAGCACCAGTCCGCGTGCGTTTATGCACGTATAAACCCACACGTACACCCACACACGTAGGGAGAAAGCTGGAGGTAAAAAGGGAGGCTGTTGTCTTTTTTTTTTTTTCCCTAAGTAACAGCCCCAGACGGTGCAGGCCAAAGTAAAGGTGCGGCTCATGACTGGGTTCCCTTAATATTGCTGATAATTTGCCACATTATTCCCTGCTTGCCAAAGTGTTGTCAGCTCTCCATCAGGCTGCTTAGTAGTGCCAGTAGCCGTGGAAAACATATGTCTATGCAGTCTTTCACCTGTATCCGAGGGGAAGCCATAATAAACAGCAATTTAAATTCAGGTATTTGGTTTGCTGAAGTGTTTAATTAAACAAAGAAATTCATTATGTGTGTTCACAGAAAAGTTCCATTACGTTCTTTTGGGTTTTTTTTTTCATTTGACTTGAAGTGGAAATGTTAATCTGATTTTTTTTTATAGCACACTAAGATGATAGATTATTTATGCCATCAGAAGAAAATAAATGCACTGAATAATTAAAATACTGGCTCCAAATATTCAATTTTTTTCAAGTAAACCCAGTCATTTTTGTACACATGGAAAACATATATGTGAACTTCTCTGTTGCTTCAGTTCCACTTCCTCACTTCCACTTCAGTGATGTTGTTTCACCCATACCTTTGAGAAGGGGTACATTCCACTCATTCCTGAGCTTGGATGAATGCCTACAGCATTCAGTGGTGCCTGTAGATTCTTTTCTGCTGTGGATAGTGATATCAGTCCAGAGTTTTCTTAGACGATTAGAGGCTATTCTGCAAGATGTTGGGAGGTAGCCTCTCCAAAGCAGACATAGTACAGCAGTGGAAATGGCAGTAGTGGTGGCTTTCCAAATCCAGAGCTCTGGAAATATTTGGAGGTATTTTAATATTGATGAATGTTTCAATTTTTTGTGCTGCTTTAGGGTATCAGTGTCAAATCTGTACAGATTAATGGCAAGACATAACCTTAATACTATTAATGCTTTTTTTAAAGTTATGGCAAACAGAGAGAAACTATTTAACTTATGAAATAATTAATAACATTGCTCTTCTGACCTGAATCATCACATAATTTGATAAACAGAAAGAAATGTTAACTCATTTCTCTGATTCTTTGTTAAATATTTTCAAGTCTTCTCTTGAAATGTCTCTTTGTTTCTTGTTTAATTTCTCATGTTCCCTCTACCAAAAGTAAGCAAGAAGTCTTTAGCATCAGAAAACACCCACACCATTAAAAATCAATCAATATTAAACCTTTTAAAAGGTAGCAATGCATTAAAAACAAAATTAGTAAAAATATGCCCTGGACACCAGTATTGACTTTGGAAAAAAATCTTTATCATCTGTCTACTGCTACACTATAGTTATTCAGTGACTCTTCTGTGATGCTTTCATATTGCCAAATATTGCTTTCATATAATACCAAAGATCGAGTAGAAGAAAATTAAGGACACGTGAATGAACAGGAAACTTAGATACATTGTATCAGACTTGGCTGTGACAAACTATGGGTTTGCAGCCTCTAAACTTCATTATGATTAAGGACTGTACCTCAGAATGAAAGGAATCTTTTCAAAAGAGATATTGTGAATCTTTTAAAGTTTAAGGTGGTAAGAGCGTATACGAAGCTCTACTTTCATGAGGGATTTTTCTTTCCTTATGGCTGATACCCAAAATGCTGTCCTGAGACACCCTCCTACTCTCTATGTGTTGTGCCCCTGTTTCTCAATTATATTGAAAGCTGGGAACTGTCAAAGTCAGAAGTAAAACCAGCAAGGGGTGGAGATTTGTGCCCTCTGCAGCAGTCCTACAGCTGTAAAGTTCCCTCTGAGGTGAACAGAGAATACTTACAGCCAAAGAGCATCCATTTCTTCACCTAGCATTTTTTGACAATTACCTTTTCCACCTATTTCCATTCTTTTAGTTCTCCACACAGAAAAAGGCAGGAGACAGTCTTGTTGTTTCGCTTTATTAAATGTGTAAGTTTACCAGATACTAAAATGACAGACGTGGAGGGGAAGAGGTTGTGCGGGATTGGGATACAGCAGAAAGTTTTCCCTTAACTTCACTTTTTTTTTAGTAGATTAATTGTGCTTATTCCTGAAAATATTGCTACTGTGATCTACATTAAGCTCTTCCTAAAGGCATCCCTCCTCTCTTTGTTTTTCTGTGAAGAATAAAAGAATTTTTACAATAACAATAGTGGTTTATACATTTTCTCATAATCCTGTATTTCCCCTGTGAGCTTTGTTGCATGCTATAGTATGTCAGTTTAAGTAACATCTGTCAAGGGATGGAAAGCAATTGCAGGTTCTTTTCATTCATAAAGTCATTCTGGAGTTTCTTCATCCTTAATTTTCTTGTCATGCTTTCAAAAACATTACATCATTTTGTCCAAATCACCCTCTGCATTGCATATACAAGATACACTGGGTTATTAGTTTCTTTCCTGGACCCAAAGAAACATGTCAAGGTATCTACACTGACATACACTAAATGATTTAGACTTGGGTAAAGTTGGGCTTTGACATGTCATTATTTGACAAGTGCTCTTCTACTGCAATGCTTGCTTTCCTGCCAGGATCTCCCCAGAATCCTACATGACATGTGATTCAGTCTCTTGATCTTCTCAGTTATATTTACAATTATTTTGCACATCCTAATACATAGTGGCAATGCCTTTGCAATGCTGTGGTGAAAAGTCCACCAAAAAATCCAAACATATCTTGGGAAGGCGTAACAGAAACACATTCAGGACTAGAATGGGGCAAATATTCAGCAAATCAAAGAATAGCTGAGATTAGAAGGGACCTGTGGACATCTCGCTGCTCAAAGCAGAGCAGTTTGGTTCTGTGTCCAGTCATGTTTTAAATATCTACAAGCATGAAGACTCCATAGTGTCTCTGGGCTACCTGTTCCAGTGTTTGACCACCTTCACAGTATAAAAACCTTTTTCTTATGTTTACACGGAATTTGCCACATTTCAATTTGTGCCTACATGTCCCTTGTCCTTTCACTGAAAAAAGTCTGTCTCCATCTTCTCTATTTGCCTCCCTCTACTCAGGTATTTATACACATTGATTGATCTCCTGGCCCTTCTCTTCTCCTGGCTGAACAGTCTCAAATCTCTCAGCCTCTCCTCATATGTCAGATGCTCCAGTTCCTTCATCATGTCTGAGGCCCTTCACTGTCCTTGCTCCAGTGTGTCTGTGTCGTTCTTATACTGGAGAGCCCAGATCTTGACCCAGTACTCCAGATGTGTCTCACCAGGGCTGAGCAGAGAGGAAGGATCCCCTCCCTCAACCTGCCAGCAGTGCTCTTCCTAATGCACCCCAACCTTCTTTGCTTTAAGGTTGCACTGCTGGCTCGTGTTCAGCTTGTTGAATGCCAGGGTGCCCAGGGTCTTCTCTGCAAAGCTGCTTTCCAGCTGCTTCCCCACCTGTATTACTACAAATACTGTTCTGATCTGGGTGCAGGATTTCACATTTCTTTGCTGAAATTCATGAGATTCTTGTCAGTCTATACTCATGCATCTTATTAAATTTGCTTTGATTTATGATCTTCTTAGCTTTGATTTATGATCTAGGTAATCAGTAATACCATTATCTGGAAATATTTTGTTTTCCTGAACTGTGTGGCTTTTCCTAATTAAATCATGTATGTAACATTAATAATGATAATAATCTGTGTCTCTTATTGCCATAACCAGAAATAGATTTTCTCAAAGACAGCCCTGAGAAGCCTTCTCTACACAGGTAGGATTTTTTGCCTGAAGACTTGATCAATGTATGTATCCGTCTCCATCCAAGATTCTTGAAGCCGTGTGGTTATCGATTTCTTTTCACAGTGCTGCTAGTTAAAGCAGAATTGACATGTTCTCACCGCTCCCTTTCAGGTCACCAGAGGGTGCAGATGGTAGATGGTCACATACAATTTCCATCCCACCCAGATGGCCCAGAAAAGGCTTGCCATGGGACTTCAGCTTTGAAGAACTTCTGGGAGTCAAGGGTCAGGAACTCCATGCATATTTCTATTAGCATGCATTGAAATCCTGCCCACACACATGACAAACCCTGCCATGCTAAGTATCACTAGAGGTCCTAAGTTGCACCACCATTCCTGCAAGCTCAGGCATCAATGGCTTGCAGAGCCAAGGCTCTGCATTATTGCTTCCTCCTGTCCCCCAGGACAATGTGAGAAATTGCCTCCTGCATACTGTAAGCTTGTCACAGCTACTGTCTCCTGAGCCCTGGTGTGAGGAGCTGTAGGCTGAGGTTTACTGGCTTTGCCTGAACTGCCAACACCAAAACCAAGTCCAAGTCCAGCCAAGTTCAAAATATTGCCACCCATAAGATTAGTTGGGGTCTTCTTGTCTGTTGTTAACCAATTTTACAATTGCCAGTTAGTCTTACAGCTATTTTGTAGATGAGAAATCATCGGGAGAGAGATAAAGTGACAAAACACATGTACTTGAAGAGACTTGTGGCCTCAAGTAGAACTCAGCTCTTATGTCTTGTAGGACAGTCCTGTCACCATTAGAACATGTAATCTAACCTTCTTGGAAAAAAATGAAATGTGAGCCTCCCTTTGAACTGGCTTGACTTTGAGCTCTCTCATGAAACACCAATGACCTTTGAAAGAACACAGGGATGGCACCATTGACAGATTTTCCCTCAGCTGGCTGCAAATAAAGTTATTTTAAATAACTGTCAAAGCTGTAATTTATCAGGCTTTTTCACAGATTCCACAAAAGCAAGGAAAATCAAAGTTGAAAGACTTTCTTCAGGCAGAACATGCCAGGCATTTGAGCATGAATTGCAGGAGGGGAAACGATATGTTTCTTTTAGAGCTGTTGTTGCCATCATGGAAAGCGAACAAGCATCTGTGCTTCGGAAATCAGTGGATGGAAGGTGTTCCGTGAAAGGCAGCATGTGGGAAAGCAGCTTAAAATGGTGAGAGTGTACCAAAGTAGCAGGAGTTCTGAATGCCATTGGGGAGAAGAACTGGAACAAGGCTGACACATAGCAAGGTGGTGAGAAAGCAAAAAAGAAATGCAAAGAGGAGTACACTGCAGGAAAAAAACCCACACCCACTTTTGGCTAGAGAATAGGTCTGAGCAAATTGCAAGAGAGGAACAGAGAAAGAGAAAAAATTAAAGGGCAGATGGAAAGTGTATTAGATAATTGTGAAAATGAACATGTAAGTTAAAGTTTTGGTGTGTTTTACTGTGGAAACAAAGCCAAAAATCAATGTCTCAACAGGGCACCTCATATAGCAAAGACGTATACATTTATAGTACACAAACCCTTTAAGATGATTCTCCTCTGTAGCATTTGCCACTAATCCTGGAAAAAAATGGGAAGATTCACATTCAGTAATATTTAATTCAAGAGTACTACTTACCTTAAATCACCATAAGTAAGGGTTGCACTGCGAGTCCTAAGATTCTTAATTTCACTCCAGGGCTGACAATTTCCTGTGTCACTACGCTGTGAAACTGTATCCAGAATAACAATTTAATACTTGAGTGCCCAGAGCCAGGCAGATGCTTTGCATAAAAGTGTTCTCTTGTGCTTGCGGAGTGCCTGCAGCTCCCCCCA
Source organism: Calyptomena viridis (assembly GCA_013390005.1). NCBI lineage: Eukaryota > Metazoa > Chordata > Aves > Passeriformes > Eurylaimidae > Calyptomena > Calyptomena viridis. The sequence goes on from WEIV01002824.1 coordinate 254,452, forward strand.
AGAGGTGATGGGTGCTAAGCACCTCTGAAAAACAGGTCACTGTCATTCAAGAGCTCAGAAAGGAACTGAGGTGCCAAAGTTTAAAGCTAAACTTACAAGTAAGTTACATCATTGTGGAAGAGTGTGTCTCTGCAGGACTCTTGTGCTTTCAGTCGTTTGAATTTTGGTATGTAATAGGCATGCATTTGTATATCAGATGCCTTTATAGCTTGTAACACCCTCCAGAAATGAGGATAAAAGAACGAGGGAATTAGAGAGGAGAGAAAGAACATGAGGGGAATTAATAAAACAGAAATGGATGGAGATGTTCAAGGTTCGTTTAGACTAGCTTGGGCATGCCTCATTGGTTCTAAATGCAAACTATCAGTTAGGAGGCTTAAAATAAACATAATGAAGTAGAGTTTTTCCACGTAATGCATAATAAAACTGTGGAACTCATGTCCACAGGATATCTGGGGGAGAAAAAGTCTAAACAGCTTCAAAGAAGAGCTTAGATGAGCCAGACTTGGAAGATCTGGAAAATAGCTCCATTTTCATTTATTAAACATGATCAACTTGATAGAGCATCTGGCTCAAGAAGCCTCTAAAGTGCAATCAGGTGGGAACTGGACGGACATATCAGAGGACATATTTCTCTGTACTTGCTTGATTTCTCATTCTATTCTCTCAAGCATTTCATACTGGCTCATATGGGAGACAGGGTATATACTACTGTAAATGCTCCTTTAATCTGACTCGATACTCTGATATTCTACTTTGCATTATGATTTCCTTTCTATAGGTTACTTAACTGTGCTGGCCTAGGTAATTTTTTCTTCCTCTTGTCTTCCTGCAGCAGTAAATATGATTGCCATAATGTCCAAATATTAACTGCTTTAGAGCATGTACTGAAGAGGCAGGCAGGAATTTTAATTACAGGGATTAAAGGGAGAACAGATGCGAGTGAGTAAAGTGCTAGATAAATATAAATGCATCACCCCTTGTAACCTGAGGGTCATCACTCTTTGTCTCCAATGGATTGACATAAGGATAAATCAAAAAGCAGAGAGAATAGTACTGGAAAACACCTATATTTAACAGAAGGCTTTACCTAGACCGGGGGAAAGTGTATAGATAGTACAGTATAATATAGATTAACATATTATTACCTTTTTCATTTCCCCAAAGCCACTTAGTGCTACTTAAAATACACTATTTTGGTCAGACACAGAGTTACAAGGATGGATTCAAATGAGTTGGTTTTACTTGGAGTTTCTAACTAAAATAAAAAAAATATTTTATCATCCAGCTTCACTTTCACATATTGAGGCTTGGTTCCCAGACTGGCATCACTCTCCACCTGGTAGCGAGGCAGCAAGTGGGCACAGAGGGAGAGAAGTCCCTTAGAAAACCGTTTCCTCAAGTGCTCTGGGCTTTAAAGTTGATCAGCAAACAGGAAGCCAGTGCTGAGTCTCTGGTGCAGAGTGCTCGTGCTGTGCAGCACTGCTCAGGGAGTGGGTAGTGGCTTTCTCGGGAACTGGATCTTTCAGACATGCTTCTAAGGGGACTCATAAATAGAAAGACACAGAAACCCAGGTGGAGGTAACAAAGGCACCGGTGACTTCTGCAAAGTTTACTTCAGAGGAAATGTGCATCCAGTCTTTGTGGAGAATACAGAGCTTCTGCTCTAATAAAAAGAGAAAAAGGTATACAAACCCAGCATTACCAGAAGAACATTTCGTATTGTAGCTGTGTTTTGATTATGCATGTGAATAGCAAGCAGCGAAATATAAACATCACTTCATAAATTAGATCTGTTTAGTCCCTGATCTATTTAGTCCATTTTAACTGCGAAATGTGTCCATTTATTTATTTAAGTCCATATAAAATGTGGATGTTGTGTATGATTGCCAGTCTCCTGACCATACTACAACTTTAATCCCTGGCTTCTACCATTGCCTAGTAACTGTGGTATGATTTAGGCAGAGTTTTTTAAAGTATTATTCGCCTAACACACAAAATCCTATTTTTTTTTCTGCAGGACCCTCTCAAATCACATCATCATCTGTGATTTTAGGGGATATTGAGATGGAACTCATGGAAAGAAAAATCCATACAAAATCTACAGATCTGTGGGGTGAGGAGTTTAAAAGAGGGCATGTAGGTAAGCCTTTGTTCAGCATGGCTGTCATTTCCTCCTTGCTGCATTTCACTCTTGCCCAGACCATGAACTCCTTAGGCAAGGGACCATTGCCTTTGTTCCGATTTTGAAATGTGTCTGCCTGGAGTTTTCCACTGCTACTAGTGTTCAATTAAGTACAAATAATAAATAGTTAATGGGTTGCCAAGCTGCAGAGGTGCGGCTAATCAGCTGAGGCTTCACGGGGTGGTTAATGATGGATTAGGAATGGGGGAACTGATAAAGCTGAATATGTAAAGGCTAATATTGTACAGGATGATGGATGCTTTGTCAGTTTCGATTGCGTATGACCAGAACTAACAATGTGCTTATCTTCCTCCTCCTTCTTCTGTAGATTACTCGGCTCCAAATCGTTGCTGTTTTGAGAGTCTCTGTCCAAATTCCCCTGAGCGGAGGGCTGCCTGTCAGAGGAGATGGCCTAAGAGGCTGTCTTACAATTGAAATTGGGTTGGGGGGTGAAAAAACAGTGACTCTACGAAGAAGGGGTGTTACCAGATGCACACCGTGCTCATACTCAGCTTGCTGAAATGGAGGGACTTCAGTTGGTTTTGGTATTTTTGCAGTGCTGACTGATGAGCCAGTGAGGAGGGAACTGTGTTCTGTGAGAGTGCAGTGCAGGAAGGGCATGTCCTACCGCCTGTGCTGCGCTGCTCAGAGCCATGGGGAGCTTTGGCTTCTCATCTGTGCTGTGCACTGATGAGCTACTTGTATCACTGTGCTTTGTGTGCAGAGCAAAAAGGGTAATACACACCTACACTGTCAAAGAATCCCTACATAACACAGCTACATCTTTTTATTTGTTTAAGACAAAAATAATTGTGCGTTTGTTATTTATGAACCAGCGACACATCACATTCTGATACTGGTATATCTGTAGGCATATTTAGGCTTAAAAATTAATACCTTTTAGTGTCAAATTTTTAGTGTCATGTCCAAGGGACGTGACTCCTACTGAAACCAACTGATGCTAAATGATGGTGTTTTTTCAGCATCTAACTATAGGATCAATAAAGCCTTCGTCCTTGTCGGTAGCCTGTCAGCTAGGAGGAAGACAGGCAGCCTCCTAGACAAGAGACAGACAACGAGGTCAAGAGAAGTGGATTCTTTCCTCAGTTTGCCTTAGGGGTTTTGCAAAGCCTTGGACAAATCACACAAACTCTCTGTTAAACCTTTTGACTTCCAAAATGGAAATGATCATAACTGTCCATAGCTTCCCCAGGATGCTGTGGAGTAAATCAATTCTTGGAGAGGGGAAAAGGGGGGGAAGGAAGTGTGTAGGAACAACTACCTGGATGCTTTGGAAGGAATACACATATTCCTGTTAGCTTTCCTTTCTGTAAACAGCCTTAGAGTGAACGTAAGCTTTAACATACTAAAAAATTAAGCAACAGCTAGAAGATCTGGTTATACAGGCAGCGTAGTTAGCACAATATATTAACATCACTAGTCTCATTCTCCTACGGACATCATCTATTTTGCATAAGGCCAAGGTAACTGCAAAAGATCGAAAGATCAAACATTCCAAATCAAATAAGAGGGCTTTGCAATTGTTTTATTTTAGATGATAGTCAGCAAAATATTTCCACATTTCCTTTGCCAGAAAACATACCCAGAGCTGGCACTAGTAGTGGCTTTGATGTATTCTCTGGTACATTGGTCCAGAGCACGCCGATGTAAACAGAAGTGTCTCTTGACCTGTCAGCTTTGTTCTGCAACTTTGATATTGGCCTCCTCCAGTGGCTTCTTTCTCCTCCTGGGGAAGCTTACAAAGGTCAATTGATAGAGAAAAAAAAGTTTCAGTTTTCTTCTCTGCTTAACACCCTAAAGAAATAGACACATCTATTGTACAGTCCCTGAAGCTCTTGAAATAGTGGGTTTTTTCTCTTGAATCCTGCAGGGAAATGAGGAAAGAAGAGGGGGGAAAAAAAAAAGCCTGCAGTTTTATCCACAACTTATAATATGGTAAGTACGTCATACTTTTGCTCTGGATGACTTCTTTGAGAGAAAGACTGAGAAATTCTGTTTCAGAAACAGGCAGTGCAAACAGCAACACCTCTGGATAAGTTTGTCCATCATTGCCCATTACAGGACCCTGGCTTTTGATGTCTGTAACTGTAAAATATTAGTTAAGTAGTAATGATTGTTTTGTGTGACTGGTGTGTCAGCCTGAAGCTGATTCTTAAAATAGTTCAGTCAGTTTGCAAAATGAAGTTGGAAAAAAAATACATTTTGCTTGGGTTAAATAATATTATTGGGTTGCATGACTGAGAAACTCTCCATGCTCTATACCTGAAATTTGGCAAAAGATTTGCCAAGGATTTGACCAGACCCACCCATAAATATGTATTATAACAAGAGCCCACGATGAGGATGCAGACTGCAGACAACAGGATGAGTGGAACTTAATGAGCAAAAAATGATGAGGCTGTGACAACAATGGAAGAACAGTAGCCTGTAGGGATTGTGTGTGGGACTAAAGCAAAGACGTGAGGATGTTGAAAGAAAGAAACCATGAACTTGGACCAGGAGTCAAGAATGAACTACTGAAGTAAGACCTTTAGGTTGTTAAAAGAAGGGAAGGGAATGAAGGGACTGGGCTGCTAGTGAGAGACGGAAAGCCCTTGGGTATTACAGCACAATCTTCTCAGAGTCTCTATGGTCAAAAATAATAATAAAAATAAGCCATGAAACTCACTGACAAAGTCTTTGCTTTATTTCTCCAGTGACTGCTACATTTAAAGAACATCAACCTACTGCTGATGAACCCTCAGGAAGCTCTAGTGGCAGCGTGTGTTGTTCTGGATATTAAGGGTCTTGCCCTAGTTCTAAACCACTTGGACTTAGAAGAGTTCTACATAAAGGGTGCAGAGGTGTTCAGTTTTTCAGACTGTAATACAAAGAACAGCAATTTTGAAAAGCAAAAGTCTCACACATTAGGAGACGGTAGGTTTACTGCCCATAGAACTCTAATTCTCCTCAGTTTATATGCGCTATTTTAAGTAGACTTTAATTGCATAATCATGTTAGTTTTTCACAGAACAGTTACCACATTAAGTGCAAGAATGGATACGGCTCAGGAACTTGTCACCACTACAGGATGAGGTGCCTTGGTAGCTCCTCTTAAGTGCATCCCTCCAGCAATTTTCATTAACTTAGACTTTCTGCACAGAAACATGCCACTGCATTCTGTCAGTTCTAAACTGACTTTATGAGCTAAAACTCCCTATATAGCAACAGTTTGTTCTGTGACACCAGCTAAGGAAACTGCCTCAATGGCAGCTCCTTCAAAGCAAAGCTTTATTCTCTCAGAGACAGGCAGCACAGAAAGCAAAGATTTGACACTGGAACCTTAACTCGTGTCACCTTTCCACTTCTCACAGGTTCTCTCCGTTCCAGTTTTTCCTCTCTCCAGTTTGGGAGAGGCTGCTTATGAAATGCCACAGGCATATCTAGTTGTTGACTCCTCAAAGCCCCTTCCTTAGAACATCACCTTTTAAACCATGTTGCCATTGAAAAACAGGTAAGGGTGTTCCCTTTTTGAAACTTTTCACTTGTAACTCCAAGAGCTAATTGCACTTTCCTGAACAACTTTCCTGGTGATGAAATTGTTTCCTATTTGCATCTTCTCTTACAGTATCCTCCCGCTTAACTGTCTTTAATCACATCGAACAATGCAAGCAAAATAAAGGAGCCTGTATCTTGAATTTGTAAAGATAGGAAATGTAACACCCTCATTGTTCATGTGACTGTAGGCAATGGGACAATTTTCTCACCAGAACTCTGCCTGATTTGTTACGACAAAGCCTTGAAGTTACAGGAGGAATAGATGTAAGTGTAAAGACAGAACAGATCATATTGCTGCTGAAGTATTTGTGGGATTGAGGAAGTCACTTAAATCCAGTTTCTAAAGATGGCTACTGAATACCCTCTTCCGAGGTACAGAAATTCCACTCTCTGAATTCACGAAAGATTTGGATGCAGGTAGCTGCAGAGAGGAATTGTGATGGCTGTGCTCAGAACAGATGACAGACTACATGACATACAGCAGATAATACTGTAGAATTGTGGGACCCAGAAATCTTCAGTTGGGCACTCAGAACTAGTTGTCAATTTTGATGTTAACTGTTTGGTTGTAAGCACCTTTTCAGCTCTCAGGGAGGCTAGGCTGTTCATAAACCCCTCATCTGTGTCACACCAGAGCACCACAGAACGCACCTACAAGGAAAGGCAGAGCAAGCAGGAAATAAGACCTGTTGGTGCCATGTCTCAAACAACTCTGGGAAGACACAAAAAAGAACACCTGTGCACTGCAATCACAGAATCGTCAAGGCCAAAAGAGACCTTTAAGATCATCCAGTCCCACCATCAACCCGGCACTACCACTGTAACCCCTAAACCACTAAGCCACACCACCCAGCACCAGATCCAGATGCTTCCAAACACGTCCAGGGACGGCGACTCCACCGCCTCCCTGGGCAGCCCATTCCAATGCCTGGCCACCCGAACGGTGAAGAAGCTTACGGAAAACATGACTGTGTAGCTGAAGTCTGTCTACAAGCTGAACACTTTGGGTGGGAACCCGAACTCTTGTCCCCGCAGGTCTCTGAACGCGGCCCCGGGCGCAGGGCGAGCACATCCCGTTCTGTGGGGGAGCCCTAGCCAGGCGCGGGAGCGCTCCCACTCCAGAGGGACCCTCCGCCACGGCTCCGGGAAGCGACAAGCATAGCGTGAGGAAGAGAAGCCCCACTGCCCACCGCGAGGGCTGAGGATGCAGAAACACGGGAGATAATCCCCGGGAGCGCCCGTTTCCATCACCCCCACCCGCCGCCCGCGCTTTACGGCCCGCCGTGTTTTGCGACGCCCAAGATGGCCGCCCCCAGGGCACGATGAGC
>WEIV01002824.1:261721-285467 GCA_013390005.1 Calyptomena viridis
CGGCCCGCCCTGGAGCCAGGTGGTGTCGGAGGCCGAGAAGATCGTGGGGTACCCGACGTCCTTCATGAGCCTGCGGTGCCTGCTGAGCGACGAGCTCAGCAACATCGCCATGCAGGTCCGCAAGCTGGTGGGCACCAAGCACCCGCTGCTCGACACCGCCCGGTGAGCGCCGGCGGGGAGCGGGAGGGGCGACACCGCGCCGGGGCCGCCGGCGGCTCTCGAGAGGCTCGTCAGAGCCCCCGGGAGGGTCTGGGCTTCGTTCCTTGTCGGGAGTTGGTCGGCATGGCTCTGCCGCCCCGGGACACACCGCCCGGGGGGGCGAGGTTTCGCCTCCACCCCGGGATCCCGGTTTCCTTGCCGCAACAGGTTTCCCCCGCGGTTATCCGCGGTCATTAGGAAGTTGCTTCATTGTGACGCCACGTGCAATGCTTCCCCACGCGGTGCCAAAAAAACCCAAAAAATTCCCTTGAAAGCGGGAAAAGCGTGGCCGCCTCGCTAACAGTTGTGGGATTTTTTTCTTAAGAATTATATTGTAAGGAGAACGGTGAAAAAAAGCGGAGGAACTACTTAGCTTAAAAGCTCAAAAAATGACACAGCTCTGAGCTTTGTATTTTGTTACCAAGAGCTCTAGGAAACAGTGTCTGTTTTGGAATATCCGGATGGGAGCTGTGAGGTTTTTATATTGAGAATTGTTGGGTTGCTGAGCTGTTTTTGTAAAAACTTTCAGTTTTTAAGGCAAACTAATGGAAAACTTGCATTCCTTCCAATATGCAGAAATTGAAATTATTGAGCAGTGTTTTCTTTTACTATAAGGCAAGAACTGATTTGCAGTGGATTTTTTGGAGGGTTTTGTTTGTTTGTTTTTGGTTGGTTGTTTTTGGGTTTGTGTGTGTGTGGTTTTGGTTTTGTTTGGTTTTTTGTTTTGGTGTTGTGTTTTTTTTTTTGTTTTGTTATACAATAAAACTCCAGAAGTTTACCAAAATTAAGAAGAAAAGAAAAAAGAGTGCAATTTTCCAAGGGCTTTTGGATTGGATTTGAGTGTTTGGGTTGGGATTTTTTTGAGTGGTGTTTGTTTGATAGAACCGTGTTTGCTATAACTGCAACTATAGCAACATTAAAAGAATCTAAGTTTAGTGTGCACAGTATTTTTTAACAGGTGTAAGGCAAAAATTAGCATTTGTTTAAAACAGATGTTCTGCTTTTCTTGTAAAGAATAGAAATGGTAGCTGTGTAGTGGTCCTTGGCAACTCCACAAATATAGTGTAATGATATAAAAACAAGATTTGTTTTTCAAGCGCTCTGTCTCTAAATGTGGTGAGTGAACAAAATCAGCACAGGGGACAAACAGCTTTTTTAAAGAAACATGATTTTTGGGAAGGAGCATTTAGATATTGGCTTTAAGTAGACTTTTCAGGAAGAAACAAATTAACTTGTTAATAAAAATGGAAAGTGCCTGACTTTAGAAAATGCTGGTGGAGGGATTTTGTTGACTTGTTTATAAATGCAGGTTGTGATGTTATGATGAAGAGGGTGGGACAAGAAGAAAATATTTTTCTCTTTGTAAGGTCAGTTGATGGAACGAAGGGAATAGGATTGAAGCCCAATGTGTTTGGACTCTTAAGTTTCCACCGCAGTCCTAGAAGCATCATAGAAACCTGCAGTGCTACAGTGGAACTCCAATGTTAGATTTAGAATGTTCAGTGTGTGGTAGTTGCTGGTTTATTTGTGAATTAAATTTAAATGCAGCATTTTGGGGCATGGTGGGAAGTTTTGTGGTTGAGCTGTGATGTCAGGGTTTGTTGTTGGGGTTTGGGGTTTTTTGTTATTTTAAGTGGGCTGCTTCAGGCTTAATTCTGTAAGCCTGTGACTTGTGGGACACCAGTAGGAATATGGTCATGCCCAGGGTCAGCAGGATTAAGTCCATTCATTTTTAAAATTCATATATGTTTCAGAGTACACTACTAGCTAACCTGATGGAAACAAAAAGTATTTACTCACATAAAACTGGAACAGTGTGTCCTTACTTTGCATGTTCTTACTTGGCTTCACTGGTATTTCCAAAGGTTTTATTGCAGATGTATTTCCAATGGTCTTGGCCTTTGTATTATAAGACGAGTTAATATCCTGCTGACAGGTCTTAGTATGCTGATAGCAATGCACAAATTGTACCTCACTCACCTTGTTTTATGGTGTGATTTTGCAATAATATGAAATTCGACCTTGTTCTTTATTAATAATCATGATAATTTATTTCTGAAATGTTGTATGTGTGAATGTAAATGTGAGTGATTTTAGTTTTGGGTCTGAGATCTATGCTCTGACATAGCAATTTAGGAAACAGGTCTTGATTTTTCAATATTAGAGTTTTTTCAATACTTTTGAATCTCTGGCTCATAAGTCATGCTTTAAAAGTAACACAGGTTTTCCTGTTGTGTGTTCAGACAAACATTTTAGAGCATGGGTATCTAAAATGTTATTTGGTGATAATTTTTTCTTAAATACTTAAGTGAATGATACATTCTGCGACTCTAATCTTTGAGGCAGTGAGTAAACACTGTATACATCTGATAAGTACTCCAACACTTTCTGAGATTTTTGTATTTTTGGAAACAGCTGAAAAATACGTGCTGTAAAATTGATGAGTTGCATGTGCTGTTTCTCAAGTTTTTGCTCATTTATTTTTGAGATTATAAGTGGTGACAATCAAGTTATGATTTTTTGCTGTCAGGTCTAAGCAATACTCATTTTCCTTAATCTTCTTTGACTGGTGGCATTTAGTCATCAGTGGTTATGTGTCCACCCTCCCTTGCTGCCCAAAGGCTTTGCCAGCCTTTGAAGCCTTCCTGAGACCATTAGGGGCTTCTTAAAGCAGAGGGTTCTCTGCCAATGCTTATCTGCATGGAATAGGTTCTGAGCCGACACAGATGAAGTCATAATTGCCACCACACTGAAAGCCTTTAGTGTAACGGGGGTGTTGATGAGCGTTTTTAACCTTTTGCTGGGCTGTGGGTCACTAGGCTGTTGCAATGCAATGTCTGTGCTGAGAGAACTGACTGCCCACATGAGACAGGACGTGTGGAGAAACAGCTGTTGGGCCAGTATACATTTCTCTGATGGTCCCATCCGTTTCTCCCTCTTGTTTGGATGCGGCAGTGGCAGCTCCTGGGTATAGGTGCCTGCTGTGAATCAGGACTGCAGCAGGTGTTCTGGGGTGATGTGTGACCCCGTACCTCCTACCAAGCCTGTGCCTGACCAGCAGCTTTAAATCTGTGAGCTATTGCTGGCTCTGCTCTTGGGAGGGCAGAGATGGGTAACTGAGTCCTACAGTGACGGATTCAGGAATTCTGTAATCTGTGCAGTAAAGTCGCAGGGGTGGTGGTTTGTTGGTGGGGGTTTTTTGTGTGTGTTTTTGTTGTTGTTGTTTGTTTGGGGTTTTTTGGTTTGGATTTATTTCTAAGATTTTGGTTTCTTGAAAGTCAGCCACATGAAGTGAACTCCTTAATAGTAGCTTTGCCAGACTTGTTAGCAAGAGTGCAAAATGTGAGGGAAAAGTTACATTTCGTTTTAGAAAGCCTAATGTCTAGTGGTTAAAGGATCATTTTAAGTGGGATATCTGGATTAGATTCACAGCTGTGCTTTTGGCGCTCTGACTAGAGCAAGTCACTTAATTTTTCATACTTTTATTTACTTATCTGTGAAATGAATAATGTAGCATCTGTTTTCTGGAGATGTTACACTTCATTCATTACAGCCTGTATCAATCACTGTGATCTTTGAGTGGAAAATGGTGCCTAAGCAATATTAACAAAGAATACTTTAAAGAAATGCTATCATTAAAATACTTGCCTCTAATGGATACTCTGGAAACAAAATTGCAATCTGACTACTTCTGGATCTTTTTGTTTGGAGTCCTGTGAGTCACTGTATGGTTTTTCAGTGCTTTAAGATTTCTTTCACTATAATGAAGTGTCTTCAGCAACTACTCAGAACTGGCATTTAATTTTTTTTTTTTCCTCTTCAGGCATTGCTGGACTAAAGGAAAACTCTTTCAGTGTGTGAACCTATGATCTTTTCAGTCGAGAAGCAAACAAATCTCCAATCTTTTCTCTTTCCCCACTCCTTTCTAAGCTAGCATTCATCTTTCTTAATGTAGGAAAGAGTCTGTAATTGGCACAATGATCTACTTTTCTGAAATATATAGTGTGAATAACGTTTTCTTGATTACTTAATCTCCCTGGAGAAGGGTATAGCTTGCTGCAGATTGTAAACAGTAAATGTTATGACCAATGCATCACTTTTATAATATCACTAAATGAAATGGAACACTTCGTACACGTAAAATTATTATGGGATACCATTTAGCTCCAGCCATTCTCTCATTAGCCTGCGGGAGGAATGATTATATTTAATTCTATCATAATGGTACGTTGGTGATAAATGCTTAAGTAGACTTAGTTATGGTTTTCCTGGATTATTACAGAAATAAAAAAACTGTCTGGACCAGGTTTTGGTCTGTTGCAGTGTAGATCTCTAGCCATTTTAAGCATCAAACATAAAATGTGATCCAGAGTACCTTCAGGATTCCAGGCTTTTTCCTTGAAATGTCTGATAACGTTGGCTTCCGGATAGTTCTGTTTCTCAGACAGTTTGAAATGGCTTAGTTCTGCAGTGTTACAGTGACACGTCCTGTAACTTCAGGTGTGGTGTGCATCTGCCCTCCTGTGCAGATGATTGATTTCAGCGTAGGCCTAGCGATTTGTTCCAGCCTGTTCTTGATGGACTTATTATTGCCAATTTATATTTTATGTTAACAGAATGGCGACCTTAAAACTGTCCTTTTTTTATAATTGTAGATCCTGTGATCGACTACGAGTAGCTTTTTAGCAACTTGTTTCAAATATTAACTAATTATTTTTTTTCTGGGCTAGAAAAATGATAATGTCTGTTTACTTGGCAGCGGCTAATGAGGTAGTTTTCTCTGAAAACAGCAGGCAGCCAGACACTTAAAGTGACAAGCAGAGGAAGGGTCTTAGAGCTTCTAAAAGTAGAACTTACTACAATCTTGTTTTACTGAGTTTCTTAATGTGTAATGGGCATAAGTCCCTCTCCTGCACTTGCCAGATTAGAAGCTACAACACATATGCATTCACTAGATGTTATTATATTTTCTGCCTGCTGTAACACTTTGTAGAAAATATTTTTGCAGTAGAGAGATGTGATTTTTATAATTGTGGTCAGAATGCCTGTGATGTCAGCTGTGGTATGGCACTTGTGTTGTTTCCTATGTTTGCTGCAGAGATCTGTTTAACTTCCTGGAAGCACTAGCCACCACACCTGGTGTGCAGAGCACTTCTGCAGAAAGTCTTAGTAGTGGTGTTAGAAATGCAGAAATGTTTTTCCTGCTTGATGTGTCTGGTACTATTTTCAAAATTACCGAAATACTGGTGGTTATAGTCTTCCTGAACAAAGCCAGACTTCCTATCTCCCAAAGCTTTGTGTATAGCTGATGGAAACAGTTGTTTGAAGCGCCAGAAATAAAATATTCCTTTGACTCACCCCACGGAGAAACCTTTGTCTTTCAAAGAAATGCTGGTCCCTCTTAGCTAAGTTAGGTTTTGTGAATATCTCCCAGTCAGTTGTGATAGACTTGAGTAATAGTTTCAAAATCCTTCATCATGTTACATCTCTTGTAAATGTTGGTGGTACTTAGGGGTTTCTGTTACCATATTTGCCATCAAGTAAACCCTTCTTAGACACCACAACCAGTTCATTATGTATTTTGACTGAATGAGCTCACAAAGAGCTGTTGTGGAAAAGTTAACTTTGGAAGGTAAAAAGATGTGGAAGAAGTTAAACCATTGTAAGTCCATATATGGACCTGATTACTTCCATGTTATTCCTTGTACCTGTGGCCTTCAGTGTGGTTCTCAGTCAGCCACCACTTAGTACTGTCTCATAGAGTTAAGAGGAAGAGAGAATCTATTTTTGTAGGTCACACTCTTCCTTTATGCTGTAATAAGGTAGAATGGGATGAATAGGGGTGTGCTGTTTGTTCTTTCTTCCAAATGTTGGGTTTTGTTTCTCTTCCTGCGTAAGTTTCACCAGTGTATGTTTTTTATTAGTTTTCCCCACCAACAACTTTACCTTCATATACCTAAATGCTCATATCTGTCAGTTACTACTGCTCTTTTGAAGAGCTAACAGTAGATGAGAGTTGCACTGAAATTTGTGCACTTGGACTTGAAGTTCACAGTTCACTTTTAAGGGATCTCAACTTTCGGGGGTTCTGGTTTTTTAAACATTACATTTTGTTTGGGTTTTGCAGTGATAATCTCATTCTTGAAGGGAAAATGTTAGCTAGTTGTGTGTATGTGTGTGTATATGTAGTTAAAAAATAGTTGAAAACTTATGCTAAAAAAAATCTGACATATATACAGTAATTTTCTGAGTGAGATAAATTGACTGTCTTAAGATGTAGTGGGCAAACTGATTAAGACATCCCAAAGGGGTAAAAAGTATTTACTCAAATTTGGTGCTTTTATTCTCAAAGATTCATTCCTTTTCTTTTCCTCCCTCCTCACTGCATTAGTAAACCCTAGCTCAAGAAGTAAAGGCAGTCCTTGATCGTGAGTTTATTACAAATGTCTCGAGGGGCTGAACTGATGGTTTAACAGCCATTTTTCAGCTGTAGTGGTACTGAATTCTTGTCTTGTCATGCATTTGATAGTGTTTGTGTGAAAGAATTCATGTAAAGGATGTTTAATTGTATGGTACAATTTTTTGCTGAATATTTTGCCACCATAAGCAAAGTAGGATCGAGTAGCAAATCTGCAGTATGGATGTGCAAAAGCTAGGCTGCAAATTAAATTTTCTTGCATTTGAATAATTGCTTTTTTGCAATGATTCTCATTTAAATATCTATGTTGAATCCAGGCTTCTGTACTTATGAAGACTATTATTTCAGCATGTATGGTGGTCTTTGTAAACGAAGTGTATTCAGTAGGTGATGATTCTATTGGTGATTTTCTGATGGAATTATTTACAGTGAAAACAAGAATGGTGTCCTGATGTTGCTAAGTTCTGATACTTTTTTATAGGGATTATGAGTCTGAAGATTTTAGCAGAATATCATGTCCAACTCAGTCCGATCTAATGAAAGACTTTGGGATTTCTTAAGCTTGGGTTTCAAGCATGTGTCATGATCCGCTAAAACATAAGCAGGGGTCATGATGGTTCATTTGATCTTGCAAAAAAGACAAGGGGTTTCAGTTTTAATCAAAACAGGTACAGTTTTATTGAGGGGTACCACAACACAGTAATGCGATAGAAGAGAGAGAGAGATGTAAAGAAAATAAAGGATAGAAAGGAAAAGAAGGAGAGGGGGACAATAGCTACTAACAGATGAGACGAGTCCTCGTGGTCCTCTTTGACCAATAGATTCATATTCTTCTGTCGGGGAGATCTCAAATTTTTTGGTTAACTTTGTAAGTCTATATAGTCTTTGCAGAAGTGGCAGGCAGCCATCCAAGAGGTGGAGAAATCATGTAACCATGGTAGGTTTTGTTGTGTTGTTCTGCTTCGGTTCCTAGCAGGGAACAGGTGTAGGACAGATCATTCCTTCTCTCCTCTGCAGCAAACACAGCACCACTGTTCACTGCACATTGGTCTCCATAGGAATGCTTTGTTGTATTGTCACCAGTTTTGGTCCAGCAGGCACACACCTGCAAACTGCACTTGACGAACATCCACCTCAGCTAGACCAGAACCCTTGTGTTTGAGTTTTTCAGGGTTTTGGGTCTCAGTCTCTCAGTGTCTGTCCCATCCTTGACAACGGTTGTGAGGCAAAGATGAGAGGTCTTCGGACCGTCCTCCATAGCATGTGACAAAGAAACTGAATGTATAGTGAAGAGTTCCAAGTGCCACTCATTCCTGAAAGGATGTAGTACACCACACACAGAGAAAACTTTGCTTTACTTGGGGCACACAGTAGCCTAAAAGGAAGGCAATTTTTAAAGTTCACATCTGTTCTTTCCTGCTTTCAAGTACAATTGATCTATAATGCATGTGACTATTGAATACCAAGTTTAATGTGTTAGTGAACCACTGTTAGGTTAATGTTTGCTCTTTGCAGAAAAAGAGTGCTGAATAAGTGGAAATAGTTTCAAAATAATTCCTTCTGTAACACAGAGAAGAGTTGCCAAATATGCCTTTCTAGAAAGTGCAAATGAGAACTAATGTCAAAGAGTAATCAAAATTAATATTTGAGTTACTGGAAGTCATTTTCACTCAGTGAATCTTCTTTTTGGCTCTGGTAAGTTAACTTCTTTGCCTTACAAGAATAAGGGGAAAAGTACTTTTGCTAGAGCTTTTTCTCTTTCTGAGGTCTATATTTTATAGCTTGCAAACAGTGTTCTCCGCTGCTCAAGGTATTTTCCCACTCTGCTACCTTTTTTGTTGACGCTGTCTCCCAGCTGACTTCTTTCCTTCCTTTGGAGGTCCTGGCAGTAAGACTTGGCAGGAGACCCTGTTACTCTTGAGCATTTTTGGAGCTCCTCCAAAGAGCATGGGTTACACTGTACCCTCTATAGCACTTCCTAATTTATTGAGGAAAACACAAAGTTCACCAATGACAAATGTAAGCTCGGGAGTTAGATATTTCCATACTTACACTATTGCTTTCTCCTCGGGGTGGCAGACCACTGTCTTAAATTATTAATATCTTTCCTTTACCCCACATCTGAGTGTCTTAGTTTCCCTCAGGGTAGGCAGACTGTCTGCAGTGCTTGCCCTAAAGGAACTACTGCTAGAGACAAACCTCACAGACTATAAAGGAACAGTATGAATTTAAAAATTGGATCTACTACAAAAAATAAGTTTAAAATCTGTAGCAGCTGCTTTGCTGTCCTTGAATTGTCCCTGCCAATTGTTTGGCATTGACAATCACTTTAGATTTTTTTTTTTTTTTTTGCTTCTCTCTTGCTGTACGAAAGAATTTCATTTGAGGAAAGAAAAACTGATCACATAGGAAAACTGGTGAGATTCATTATGTATGTGAGCTTTTATCAAACACATGCTGTGAACTACCTAGATTTTACTTATAATGATAGATAAGGCTTAGAAATGTGCCTCAATATGTTACTTAATTGAGAAAGTTTAGGACTTGTTCCGCCTGCTGGAGGCTCTTCTGGTGAGCCACGGTAATTTTTTCTTCAATCCTCAGCTATTCCTAAAGAAACATCAGGGGCTCCAGCTTTTGCATTCATCTTTCTCATTGCTTTTCCACTTAAATTACTAGTGATGGTTGTTCCCATTTGTCTTCTTGTACCCCCAGTTCTCTTCTTTGAAATAGCACTAGTTGGTTCTTCTCCATGGCTTCTCTTCCATTTGGGGGAAAAACAAAGGAAATTCTACAGGTAATCCTCTGTTTCTTAGTTAAAGTTTATAGTTTGTTTTAGTTTGTTGCCTGTAGTTTTCTTTGTTCCTTTCTGCTTCTTCCCAGCTAGGGGAAGAAAGTCATACATCTAGGAATCACTGATTCAGCTTTATTTTTCTAGTTATAAATACGAACAAGCAAACCTTGTAGCCTTCATACCCAATTTGTTTCAAAAAGTACTGCCTTTAGATGGAACTTTCTTCAAGATCAGGTGGAAATTATTTTTTATTAGTTTTTAGTTAAATGGTCCTATAAACATTAATTGACTTGATAGCTGTCACTAAATATGCAAAAGTAATTAATTTTATAGAATTTGAACTCTTTAAAGAAAAAAAAAATCATTCTCCCTAACAGCTCCCATTATTTCTTTTCTAGATCTTCACACTCATGGTGCAAACTTGCCAGAATGACAGTTATCCTTTTCATTAACTGCTTGTTCAGCACACTCCACAAGATAATCAGAAGGTTGATACATGTATATGTTGTGATTGGTCCTTGAAATAGCTCACATATTTCACCTTAAAAAAAATGTAAAAAAAAGAAAGAAAAATCCTGTATTTCAGTCACAAAGTAGGTCTGGGTCTGTGACAGGATGTGTTTGTGTAGACCCATCCTGCAAGTGCACAGTCCCGATTAAGGCAATTTGAGGGTGATGGTCTGTGCCCACACACTTTGTGGCTTCTTGCCATCTGAATGGTTAGCCAGTAGCAGAAGCACCATAATTAGTTGATTTGGTAAGACTGCTTTTAATCAAACTTAACAGAAAATTCAACTTAAGAGCTAAAGGAAATAATTATTATGTCAAATACAGGAGGAAAGCCACAAGTGGAAAAATTGTCTCTTTTGCCCACTTGGGATATGATTGTGCTGGCATACCTGGTTGTTAGTGGTTTTTTTTTTTTTTTTCCCCCCAAAGAGGGTTTGTGTTCATGTTAAATCAGTGCTGAACTTTGAATATAACAGAGCCACCGTGTTGTCCTATTATGGAAATTCATATATTTTCATAGACTAGGAGCTCAAGGTTCCTATAATATATCAGTGCAGCCTGTGTGCATGCTTTTATACAGGAGAAAGTTTTTACCTCGGTAACCTTAAAGTCTCTGATTCCCAACTGCTTTCTGTTTAGTGGGGTTGTGAAGATGAAGATGTACTGTGTGCATATTTTAAAAGGACTTCGGTGATGCTAATGCTACATTATGAAGTTCATATTTGGCTCAGTCTTTTCGAAGTTGACTTCTGAAAGTGATCTGTCTGGTGTGACTATATTTCAGTAATTCAAAGTTAATCTACAGGAAAAACATGTTTTCCCCAAGCCTGTGTTGCTCATGGAGGTGAAGCTGAAGTGTTAAAGTGTGTAGAGATAAATCATTCAGTCAATCAATCATCTGTTCTTGATTCCCAGTTGTTAAAGCCAGAAATATTAGGGAGGTTTTGTACTCTGTATATTTTATTGTCCATGGGAAGAATGTGTCATTTTCTGATTATTTGTAAGTTTAGATAGTATGGGAGTCTTTGACAGGCTCTGGAAGAAAACAGATGTCATCTCTCAGTAGAAGTCATGTGAAAAGACTGTTTTCAGAAATAAGGCTCAGAAGACTTGAGAAAGCTGGAAGTATGGAGACCTTTAGGGCAACCCTCCTTCCAATACACACTTATTTAAAGAATAGAAGGCATTAGAGAAGTTTCTGCTATTAGAATTTACAGTATATTTTATGTGTATTTTGTCCATAGTATAACTTTGTAAAATGGAAACAAGTAGTCTTTCCAGTTGGAAAGTAAGAAGTGAATCCATGTAATGACTATAATGAGTCATAGCAACCGAGTTTTAAAATAGTCAGATTCCAGAATAATGTTATAAAAATTACATCAGAGGGAAAAAAAAGTATTATGTGTTGTGTTATGTTATAGCAACAGAAACATGGCCTTGCTTGTTTGTGAATCACTTGGGATCACGTTGCTGCCTGTGGATTTTTTGAGGGGAGTGGGGCTGGAGTGTATGTCACATAGTGCTCATACAAGGCGATGCATGAGGTTATATCTTTTTTGGCCATCCTTGTTCCTGTGACACTTTGAAATAGCTGAAGTTAATTTTTCCTGGTTTGAATTTATTTTCAAATAAAGTACTAACTGAATATTTACCTTCCTGATTGCTTTTCTACTTTTAAGACTATAAGAGTTCTCTTGAGTCTTTCTGGATCTTTTACCAGGGAATGATTAAGTTTCAGTAGCAGAATATTATGAATGAAACTTCAAGAAGTTTGGTTTTTTTCCTAATTAATGCAAAATAGTGTTGTTGGCTTATGCCATCCTGCAGAACGACATCCCGATGCTTCCGAGAGCAACAGTGGGATTCACAGGGAGTGTTTGTGCATCCCTCTCCTACCCTGAGTGTGCCTGGGACTCTGAGCCTGGAGGAGCTCCTACGTGGGGTTGAGCCAGGCTGTCTCTCTACCCCAGTGCCAGCTGAGACTATGGAGAGCAATCGTAAGGAATGAGGTTATGATCACAGTGTATGTCCAATAGCTGTGTGTGAGTGGCTGGCAGCATAGCTCCCTGTCAGATTCAAGGCATGGACCCACAAACAGGACGGGTCATGTCTTGCTCTGCTGGCAGAGGTGTTCTGCTTTGTGCAATTAGTGCTTGCAGCTCCTTTGAATGTTTGCATTTGAGGGCTTTGATTTCTAGTTTTGACAGCTCTCATTCTCAGCCTACAGCGTTCTTTCAGATACACCGTCTTTCTAATAGTTAATCTGTTAAAAAACTTTTTCTGGTAACTGTTAAGAATTAAACATGCATTACAACTAGAAGTCAATGTGTCTTCACAACTAGAATTGTTCCTTTCTCTTTTCTTGTTCTGTTGTAATTGCTAGGTGTCTTGCTTCCTAGAAATATCAAGTCTGGATTAATATATTGTCCCTGGGTGGTACCACTGCTTCAGATTACCTTGGTGTACATGTAGGTATTAAATATTGAAAGCTGTTTTCATATTCTCATGTGACGGAGCTCTGTGTAAACAAGTCTTATTTACTGAGCAGTTTGGGAAGCATGTTCACACTGGTTTGCCTTAGGAAATCCGCCATTTAAGCCTTTGTCCTGATTTTCTCTGGCTATGGTAAATGGAGTGGTAGGCAAGGAACCGTAATAGTGAGTGTTATTGAGAGGAAGAACCATTGTCCTGAGGTTGTGAAGAAAATCTGTTTATACTCATGCATAACTTACATGCTTACTGACTGCTGTCCCTAACCCTCGTAAAACATTTTTCAATCATTTTTTTTTTTCAAAGGAATTCAGAAGCAAAAGTCTGTGGCGTTGTGTAAAATAGTATCTTTGCTTTAAAGATTTGTAGCCTTTGTGTTCAGTCTAGAGACAAATATAAGTCATCCTTATAAATATTAGGAAGACAAGAAAATACGTTGAACATTGAAGACATATTAATGCTTTAAATCTGCATAGAATTAGTGTTGTCATGCTATAGAGTGTAATACAAACATATGAAACCTGTGAATGGTGTTGCTAATTTCTGAGAGAGTGTAGTTGTATGCTTCACATTTGAAAAACCCCTATTTTGGGGAGTGATGTTGTGGAAGTTTTATTTGTTTTCGAATTCTAAATGTGAATTGTTAAAGGTAGCAGATGCTCATACCTTATATATGTTTAACCCTAGCCCTATTATTAGTAATTTGGAGACGTTTTTACATTTCTGTATCAAGAATGAGAAATCCTTTCCTCATTTGAATGTTTAATAACCATTTCAGAGCTGGTCTAGCTCTAGAAAGAGAGTTAGAGGAAGAAAGAGCCAGCTAACTCTTAGCTTCAAATTTCCCATTTACACTTTTTACAAATTCACAAACCATTGAATATTTATTTATTTTTACTACTGAGATGCAAAACGTAGGAACCTGCAGGCTGGTTATGGTGTGGGTAGCCTATTGTGTTTCCATACCTGATGCAATTTTATTTAAAAATTTAATTTTGTGTTACATTACTTCAGAAATATTGTTTGTTGATGTGAATAATTTTAAATTCTTCCCTCCCCTGTGAATGATGAATTATTCTTTCACAAGAGATCTAGATTATTTTAATTAATTACTTTAGGCTTTAAATCTTTAAATTTTAAATTAAGTTACAGGTGAGTTAAGCTGTTCCCTGAGGAGCTTTTACTATGTTAGCAGTGGAGAAGGATAATATTTGCTGCATAATTCTCTAATGGGCTATTGTATGCTGCTCCATTGAACAAGTCTGCTGTTTTGCTTTTCATTTCTGGTCTGTATCCAGCATTTCAGAGATCAACTTGGACAATTAGAAGATATCACCAGAAACATATTTTCCTGTTTGCTGTGGAAGGGAAAGATTAGGACCCACTGAAATATATTGCTTTGTGAAATTGTTAAGGAGACTGCAAAAACTGAATGTAAAACTAAATGAGGCACTGATAACTGCATATATGAAAATTTAGTAGACAATGGGCAAAATACAGAGACAGGTTTATTGGTGTTAGTTTCATATCCTGATCTCAGTACATATTCCCTTTGCTTAAACTATTTCTCATGTATGTATATAACTATATACAATTACAAGAAAGTAACCTGATCATTGGCTTTTGGGCTGTGGGGGTTGAACCAATGCTTATTTTCCTCTTCTAGAGTATGATTACTTGTTGAAGATGTGATACATTTAGGTCATATTTGGCATGTGTTTAAACTGAGCCCGAGACTGATTTATGGAAAAGAGGGAATAACAAACCTAAATTGTGTTTTCCCATGTGTGATTATTGTAGCCAAGCTGCAATTTATTTTGTAGTGTCTTAAGTTACAAAGAAAAGATACATTAATAAAATAAAGTAGGGTAAAGAGTTCAGGCATTAAACCCCCTCCTTTTTTTTAAGTTAATTTTCATTGTTTTGCCTTTAGTTGTGTTAATTACTTCAAAGACTTTTTTTGGAGGCTAGTTGAAGAGCAGAATCAAGAGGAAGGAAAAACTGCCTTAAGCAAAGACTTTTTGTGAGAACATTTTTACTGAGATAAGTATCTGAGAACATAAGATACTGAGAACAGTATCTTATGGGAGAGAGATCACTAAACCAGTCTCTTTTAAAATGCCCGTCTGCATACTTTTTCAAATCTTAGTATTTTTGGTTTCCTAATAATCTTCTAGAATACCAGATTTCAATTTCTGCAGCCAATGTGAGTCAGCAAAATTATCCTGTGTTTAAAATTTTCTCATATATTTTCATTTTTTGTATCTTTTGAAAGCAGGATGCTAAGTTAGATGAATTCAGTTGCTGAATTTGGTGTGTTCAATGGTTAGAGTGCTACCCTCTTGCGTAAGAGGCCCAGACTGGGTTCTTCACTCTGGCCATGTGTCAGTTGACAAGTCTTTTTTTCTTCTGGGCAAATTGTGGCAACTTGATGTGCACAGCACCATTTAGGAGTATGGACTCAGAACCTGATAGGAGCATATTGCCCCAGATACACGTGTTCTGAACTCAAGGTATGTTCTGCTTCCCACTCCGTTGCATTGTGGAAATCCCTTTGGTGGAGGCAAAAAAAAAGTGCCCAAGCCTTGAGCCTCTGCTTACCAGGGTGCAAGAGCTGAAACATTAACAGAAAAGTTTATGAAAAACTTAAATATGGGTAATTGCAAGTGATTCAAACCCTGCCATGATGTTGTGCAACCGATATACTTCAGTATTTTGGATTGTTTTATTTTTTTGACTTTTACCATCAGGTATCCTGAAGTCCTCCATTCAAATGGTAGTGGCAGTTAACTTGGAAAATGCTGAATTTTTATCTCTACAAATGATATAAGATTGCTTTGGTTGTTACAAATTCAGTATAACTAAGTTATTAATATAAATGAGATTGGGATGTCAAACAGTGATGTTATTTACAAAAACATGAAAGTCATAATGCTAAGTAAATGGGAACTTTTATTTGGCATCCTGTGATACTGAAAAAAAAGAAAAAAAAAAGAAATTATTTGTTTGTTTCATATGTAAAGAAGGTTACATCCAGCCTGATTTATTTTTTGCTTCATGCACAAGTGGTCCTAACACATTTTTTGACTGAGGCAGAAAGTAATCTCTAGGTAACAATATTCTATGCTATTTTAAGGATGCATGCCCTACTGATGGTTTTTAAAGCACAAAATAATGATGACATACCATGCAGAGGCCTTGCTTGCCTGAGGCAAATTATCTGAATGTGCTAGATGCAGACTTCTGTTTGCTGATGGAAGTTTTGAAAAGGTGCTTGGTTTCTTTGTTTTGTGGTTGTTTTTGTGTTTTCATTGTTTTGTGTTGGTTTTTTTTTAACGTTTATCTGTTTTAGTTTGCTGTTAATTATACTGCATTCAGTTAACAGCTGAAATATTTTACCCAGAATAAGAAAAGAAGCATAAGGTGCCCTGGGAAAGAAGCTTGGTGCTCAATTTTGGCAAAAGTAAGATTCAGTTGATTGCTGATAATGGCAAGAAGAACCCCCAGCAGTGTGAATGAAGTGTGCCAAGCCAGGGGCAAGGCACACTTCTTTTTTTTCAGGCAAAAGAAAAGGGTCTTGACAGATTTTCTAGCAAGTGGAGAATTGGAGCGTTACCACTAAATTATTAGAGAAACAGTTAATAGTTAGAGAAACAGGGAGGAAGGAGTCAAGAAGGCTAAGAAACCCACGGATTTACAAAGGAAAAGGAAGAGGTGTATGTTACAGGACTCAGATTAAAGAGGAGTCAGGGTGGAGTGTGTGCATGCTGAGGGCTGATCACTGCGAGGTTGTTAGAGATGCATGAAACAGTTCCAGTTTGCGGCCAGAGCATTACAGTAGTTTCAAGAGGCTTTTGGCTGTAGTGCTTTTGAAAGCTAAGCACTGTGTATGCTCTTTTCATCACTTTAAATTGAAAACAACAGAAAGATGTAGTTCAGTGGACAAGCAGCTCCCTGTATGGGCAGCAGTTCATGAACTTCGTGTGTCTTGCAGTGCATGTCGGTATTGTGCATACACAGTCTGACAGCCTTTTTTCAGCATCAGTGTTACTTGTCAAGGAAAACTGGAAATACTTGGCATTTTTAATACTAATCTTCAGAGAACATATGATACATAAAGGAATGCAATGTGACTTTTTTTAATTGAAGAGGAATATGGAGAATATACTAGTAGAACTATAGGGAAAAAGAACCTTTACTAATTAAAAATATGGAAGTGATGGTGGGGTCTGAATGGGCAAATGGTCAAGCACTGTTTGACCATTGTTGCATGTTGCATATGTATTTTATGCAGCAATAGGAAGTGGTTTCCTAGTCTGTTGGGACTTAAGAATATTTAGTGTGTTAGCTTTCTACAAATTTCCTTTTAACTTCAATTTTAGGCTCATGATTTGCTGAGGGATTTAATACTTCATCTGAAATTTTGCATTGACTCTTGTAAGACCTCTTGCAATTTGAATCTCTGGAGCAGAGGTATTAAACCTCTGCAAAGCTTTTTCTTTGGCAAAGGAAGTTCTTGGTTATAGTGGGCCCTGATAAGTTTTATTCCTGTTGCCTTAGTTATTGCATTCTGACTTCTCAATATTCTGGTTGAAAAAAGCTCTATGGAAGAGGAAAAAATCTGTAGCAAAATGGGGAAGAGCAAGAAAATCTCTAGGATATGCAAATTTCCTTTTCCTTGAGAACAAATGAAAGCTGTACTGAAATTGAGGATTATTGTGGAAAGTGATGTTTGTGTCAGACCACTGTGTCAGTGACCCATATAGTCACTAGAGTCCAGAAATAAACCTTTTTTTTTCCTCTTTTCCCAGTTTAGCATCGAGACCATTTGTTCTGTATAGGATTAATAGATAAGATATATTTATTATTGCTGCACTACTGTTATTTGAATTTTAATTGCCTATTCTGGGAAGAAAAAATTTTAAGGTGGAAGAAAAAAATCTTTGCACCTACAAGATGAAGACTAATACTTTTGTGAGCTTGGTTTTTTTAATGATTCAGGAGAAACTTGGAGATAAGTGGTTTTATTAACTTTAAATCTTTCTGGATATATTGCATAGGTACTTCAGAAAGCATGCAAGAAAACTTTTTGTTTTGGTTGGCCATTAAGTGATGCAGTAGGATAGTTTTCATAGGTGGCCTAAGGCTCATTGGGGTGAGTGGAAGAAGTGGAGTTGTCCAGAGAGATCTTAGATTGTGGTTTCACAAGCAGCTGAGTTGGTCTGCTGGCTATTGCTGCTGGAAGGGAGAGATCACACTGTTTT
The DNA here is from genome assembly GCA_013390005.1 of Calyptomena viridis. NCBI lineage: Eukaryota > Metazoa > Chordata > Aves > Passeriformes > Eurylaimidae > Calyptomena > Calyptomena viridis. The sequence goes on from WEIV01002824.1 coordinate 279,396, forward strand.
CTTCCCTGTTGCTCACTGGCTGAGGTGTTGGTCTGGCCTTTCTGTGAACTACTGTAACTTGTTAATCCAGGAGAAGATAGGTGTTTTCTTCCTTTTGGGTTTGCTTTGTTGGAGGTGGTTTAATATGCACTCTTTCAATGCATGATATTTACGTTCCTTAGTGAGACTGCCTTGTGGAGAAGTGACTGCTTCTCTCTTGGTGTTGGCAATTTGCAAAGACACTCTTGCCCAGCGTCTGAAATAGCAGCTGAGCTTCTAAACCATGGCACCACGTGTGGTTCCTCTAGTTCTCTGCTAGTTTCTCCTTTAGCTGAAATGAAAAAAGCTTGTAACAGTTCTCAGTTTCTCTCCCTGAGTCCAAAATATGGATGAATGGCCTCGCATATTGCAGTTGTCCTTCTTTGCTGTTACTGTTACTACACATTTGTTTCTGCAGTCGGTAACAAAGAGTAGTATCAAGTGATGAATTCAGGTTTGTGTCTGGATTTTCTCTGTTTACCCCTTCACTTCAGGATTGAGTCAGTAGGGGAGCACAACTGTTGGCATCTGGCAGGAGCAATCCTTCTCTGTTTCATGGTAATTTCATCTTAATACAGAGCTCAGTGTAGGAAAAGATGTGTTTGTCTTCACAGGCTGTCTAGTGAGGTGAGTACATGTCAAATATGCTTTGAATATTTTAACAACTGATTTTGTCTCGGCCATAAAAAAAGATTACAGATCTATTTTCCTCTTAAGGGTAGCCGAGGTCATGCTCAGTCACCTCTATATGTTGTCTGAAATTTAATTTGCCTTAGGAACTAAATGCATTTCAATGCTCTTTTTTAAATATCTTGTCTGAAGAATCTCAGATAAGCTGAGATGAGAATGGCTGCCCTCCCAGACACGGTAAGTGGGATGCTTAAAATCTTCCAGCTGTTTGTCAGATACTTAACTCTCTGCTCTGAAACTGCTGTACCATCTGTCTAGCTAAAAAAAGGTGAACTGAGCAGTAAGAGAAGTATCTTTCCAATTCAGATGAGTCTACTGCATCCTGTGAGATAATCAAGTCACAGACGATTACAGGAACAGTGAATTCTAAATTTTATAGGAATAGCTTCATAAAAGCCATGAAAGATAAAACTTGAATGGATTCAGCTTCTGGGTATCTCAAAGAAGCAACATTACACCATCCTAAGTTTCAAGTCACATTTTTGTCTGCTATGTGTGTTTGTTATTCAACCTTGCACGTAGATGTGTAGATAATAGGTTTTGTTTCTTCTGTTAAACTGTTAAATTACTGATGTTATCCAACCATTATTTTGTATTACTTATTACAAATGCCTAATATTTGTTGAGTAAAGATTTTTTTCCCCTCTAATTTTTGAAGAAATTTGAAAGGTGCAGCAAGAGGACAGGGTAAATTTTATAAATTTGAAATAATCAAGATAATTAAAAGATGAGTTCTACAGAGTACAATTCAATGAGCAGGAAATGAAAGTGTAAAAGACCTCCGACAAGAAAAATATGAAAGAAATTTTTTGGTCCCTACTGCCATCTGCAGGGTTGCCACTGGAACAGACAGGGAAAGTAGGGGAACAGAAATTTGGGTGACAGTTTGCAGTGTTTGATAAGAAAACAAGAAATCATCAACTCCAACAAAACCTGAGAAAATATAAATTTTTTTTGTCTGCTGAGTTACATAACAATGTGTGTGTCAATTTGTTTTCAGCTTGTGAGCAGCATTAGGTTTGTTGGGAATACACTGTGTCATGAGGTTTCTCCACACATTTTGTTTTCTGCTTCTGCAGTAGCAAGTGGCTTAACCAAGCTTGCTTTCTTTACAGTTCTTGAAAGAAATATCAGTTATGTAAGAACATCCTTCTACTATGAACCATTTGGGGGATAACTGGCCCTTTGGCTGTACTTCCTTTTTGAAAACTGTGTCCTAAGAGAGGAGTAATGGACTCTAAATATTTTCCTGATATTCCTTCCATCAGCATTTTTTGCAAAGGCACATATCAGAAATAATTATGTAAATCTGCAGCTCCCTTGCTAGGTCTGTGTTGTTGTGGTACTAGAAAGGAATTCTTTTCTCCACAGACCAGTAGGCAAGCTGACTGTGTCTGTGTGGCAGCAGTGGGCAAGTGCTGTATACATGAAAGGATATAAATAACAACCAAGAAGAATCATAGTTGGGGTTTTGGGAAAGAGGGAGCACAAGCTAAAACTTAATGTGGGTAAGATGGAAGTGATAATGGTGATGGTATCTGGAAAATTGTTAAACACTACAAAGTTGCTGTACATACCTGCTGTTGGTCATGTGGCTTTGTTGGGAGCTTTCCCATCTGCTCTGCAAGAGCTTAGCATTCACAAAGGATGTTTTCTCTTGCCTCTCGCTGACAGGAAACTCTCCCTTGTCAGAGGCTGACCTGACCTCAATTACCTACCTATTCATCACTTTTCTTCTGACTATTGTAATGTGATTCTCCCGGGCACAAAGCCTGCAGTTCCTCTGAAGCTCCAGCTGGTTTAGGGTGTTGCTGTGTGTCATGTCGGCAGCACTGGCTGCCACAGGGTGAGTCTGATCTTTCTTTCTCTGTTGACTTTCTGCAAAACAGCAAGCTAAGGCATCTCCTTAATCTTCGGAGTGCTCGCTCTTTGGGGTTCAGCGTGTGTAAAAGGCAGCAGGAAGCTGCAAAGGACAAGCTGTGGCTGCTTGTTGTGCTTTATTGCATACTGGAGCTCTTTCGGAGTGAAAATCATATGTACCAGAACATTCACCAGGATTGGTCTCTCACCAGAGAGGTAGTTCCCTTTGGGCCTAAGGACCTCTTAAGCCTACATTGGCAGTTTTCTGGTAGATATCCGTTGCACATAGAAAGTTAATAGTGTAATTTTTTGGAGTATCATGGACTTGGGAACAAAAGCATCAGTCTGTGTGTTTACATGTCTATCAGGAATTGGTTTTTACTATGTCAGTGTCTATATCAGAACTTGTTGCTGTGGACAGCCTTTATAATGAGCATAGGGAAATCAATGCTTCAGAAAACACCATCTGTGGCATCCTGTGCTCTGTTATTAAAGTAAGTTTGATGGTTGTCTTTTTGAGGAGCTATGCAGGAGGGATGTTACTGATGCATGCTGACAGTGTTTCAGGTCTACAGGCATTACTACTGAGTCTTTGAAGTTCAGTAGTCACTTTATTTGCATAGTCTTTGGATCAGTATAGGGAAGTGAATATGGGAGGAAAATATCAGAAGTCCATTGTGGACTTTGTTGCTGCAGAAGTGAAGATCAGATGTATGATGATATGTCAGGCATACAGGGTTGAATCAAGAGATTCTCTTAATGTTTCCCTTTAAAAAGGAGAGCAGATTTTTTTCCCCAGATATATGCACCACCAGAGAAGGGACACCAAGACTTGCACAACAGAAGCTGGCTTATTAAAGTCGCTTCAGCACTGAAAGAGTACCTTTACATGTTAGGCTGTTCTGGTGATGAAAGCCAGAAACAAGTACTGCAGCAGGACCAGGGATAGAAAGACGCAAAGGCCTTACTGTGTAAGGACTTTCTTACTAAGTGAGCTTTTGCTTGTTTAAAAAAAAAAAAGGGGGCAAAAAAAAAGCTGTAGTAGAACTATTATGTGCGTGTTATTGAAAAACTATGTGCCTCTGGCCTCATTAGTCTATGTTTCAGAATTCTAATAATTTTGCAATTCTGAATCAGTTCTTTTATTGGGATCAGACTGGAGAGAATGTTCTGAAGTAAATTATTGCTCTTACAAGCCATCAGAGGAAAGTAACCAAGTAGAAATCTTAGCTGTTTTGTAAGATGCATGTTAAAGTAGAAGACTGCTGGCCTTGAGTTCTCCAAGGAATCCTATGCCTTTTTATTCTGTCATTTTTTCATGAAGAATAAAATAAGAACCCAAACTTCCGATGTAGATCAGACATTATCACAAAGCAAGGACATGTAGAAATGGTGCTGATGCTAAATGAACAAGTTACAGGAATGTTGCCATTGGGCACTTTGTCATTCTTTGTATTTGAAAGGCAGGTGTCTGCTCATCTGAGAATCTACGATGAGATGTTTCCGCATGGAAGGAAGCATCAGTCCGTGTCTGTAAATTTAAACTGTAAATAGCAGTTTAATCTGCAGGGTAATGCTGACTTTCATTGTCACTTCTGTCCTCTTTATTTTGATTCCATATTTGTTCAGAATATTGTTGGTATTTAGAAAGCATGCAGAGATAAAGAATGGTCTCAAGTGGCAGGTTGTAGTATGTGATGTAAGTTTTGCTTCATTTAAAAAATGGTCCATTCAAATCCTTTAAAAGTCTGAAAGAAATCAGTATTTATTTGCTATTGCTTATTAGAATAAGTAGGAATCATAAACCGTTTGAGATCAGTAGAGCAGTTTGGGTGTAGCAGAAAGTGTTTCACTGTTTGGTAGCATATGTACTGTTCTTTAGTATTCTTTAACTGAACATGTATGTATATATGTATGTATATAAGCTCTCTCTCAATTTATTTCCAAGGACTCGTAGAGAAGAGAATAATTCCATTAGGCAAGTTCTTGTAATGGAAACGTGTACTTCTGCCCCAAGTTCTCCTCTAATTTGAATTATTTTCTTAAAAAAGAATTTGCCTGTGGATGTGTGCACACTGAAGGTGAGGATAACATGAATGTAAAAGTGGATGCCAAAGTTGATCCTGGATTAGGAGAGCTTTCCTCTCAATTTTAACTGATGTGATTACTTCTTCTCAGTGACATGGCAGGGAAGGTTTTCAGTGCAGCCTGCGAGACTGCAACAGTGAGTTCCTGTTCACAGTGGGAACAGCGTAGTTAAATCCTCACACATCATGCTGAATGTCTGTCACATCACGTCAGTTATTAAGGTATGAACCTACTGGGCAAACTGCGAGAAATTCAGAGAGTTGCTGTAGACATTATTAGGACCAATTACAAGTTTTCTAAGTGTGCTATACATGTATAGTCATTACTTGTTCTGTGCCGTGTTTGGATTGAAGTGAATGAAGTGACATTTAAAAAAATGCATATGGTAGGATACTTGTTAGCTGCTTAAATGTCTATATTTTGATTATTTTATTCCAAAACAGGAACATAGAGGGAGATAAGAGATTTTTTTCTTTAAGCCTCATAAGATAATTTGACAAAAAAGGATTATTATTCTTTTCATCGTTGTGAAAGAGACTATTTGGACTGCTAAAACTATGCATTCAGGGTTTTGGTTTCATCTTCTAGCTTCTTTACTCTCTCTTTGCCTTTTAAAAGAAAGAGCTAACTAGCTTAAATACTTTTTTAATTATCTTTTTTAAAATATATTTTTTATTCTTATTTTAACTCAATCCATGGCTGTGGGAATCCTGCTAGTAGTGGAAGTCTGAAAAGGCATTAGTTTTTCTAGTGTTGGGCTGCTTTCCTGACACAAAATCTTCACCAGCCCATAAAAGTGGAAGACTGCTCTGTGGCCAGGAGTCAAGAAAGCCCTGGAGCCAGAGAGAAAGGCAACTTTCCCTGTGGGGATTCCTAGTTAAAATGTAAATTAAGGCACTCCCATTTCCTCTTACTTTCTCTAGAATCCTTCAAGAGCCCCTGTACTGCAGAGTTGTGGCCTGATGGGATGATGTTCTGCTGCATTTTTGTAAAAAGAGGTGTCTTTGGAGAGAAGGAATCAACTCCTTTAGGACACCTTTTACTCCTCGCTTTTTTTCTCTCCTCCCATTCTTTCCTTCCTTCTTTGTGCAGCAGCTTGTGCTGTTCAACAATTGCATATTGTTCAAAAGGTTTCTCCAACAGCTTTCCTAAAGGAAAAAGTGAAGAGCTCTAACCAGGAGCAGAGGGGACCTCCAAAGACGTGTATGGATCCATTATTACAGGTGAAAGTTATTCATCATGGCTAAGCTTCGTGAACGAAGATGCGGGAAAGGCTCAACCCACACTTGCTACAAGCGCACTGGTGGCTAAAAAGGCCGATGTGGGATAGACAAATCCAGGTACAAAAGGCACAGTGGAAAGTCTCCTTAGGTGGTATTGACGAGGCACGGTTCTTTCTGCGATGTCTTTTCTCCT